>CATIWR010023784.1:0-10197 GCA_949677035.1 Omphalea diandra | reverse complement strand
CTTTTTTATATTTAAGTTTTGTTCTCTTCTCTTCTTTTTCATATCTTTCCACCAGTATCTTCAAATTACCATTACTTTCAAATTCCTATCCATTTCTTCTTAATTAGCTTTCTTGCTTTTGCTTTCAATTTTCTGCAAAATCTTGTAGATAATTCAAATATATACTATTTTGAATTTTTTTATTAAACTAAACATTTATATTTGTAACTTTTGCACATGCTTATAAAAAAACTTAGGGGAGGGGGGAGGGGAAGAAAGAAATTTTTTATATTTTTGTATTTGAGCTAAGTATTCCACATAATTTCAAATATAAAACTAATCATGGTCCTTATTAAGAGAATGCCTTGAAACTCAATCACTAGATTATTGTTAGGAATCTTTCAAGTAATTAAGAAGGATGAAAGATTTCTTTTTAATATATAAAGGAGAATCCAAATTAAACATAAGAGTTTATTTAGATGCAACTTTAAGTCTGAAAAGGATGATAGTAAATCTTAATTGAGGTACGTATTTGCCACAAACAATGGAGCTACTAGTTGAAAAAGATCAAAACCAAAGACCACAAGTGATTATATAATCAAGGTTGAATATATAGCTACTCTTAAAGCAACTAAAGAAGTAGTTTGGATCAAGAAATTCATAACTAAAAACTTAGAGTGGTTTTTAGCATTATTGATCCAATATCTATATGTTATGATAATAATATGAGGCCACTATATAAGCAAAGGAATTGAGATCTCATCGACGATCCAAACACATATTAAGGCTATATCACTTGATAAGAGAGATTATAAAAAAAAAAAAAAAGGTGATATTATGATAAGACGTGTACCTACAAACTATAGTTTCAATGATATTTTCACTAAAAGCTTTATCCCAATAAAAGTATGATCGTCAAGCTTAGTCAATAAGTATAAGATAGTTACATGATTAGCTTTAGTGCAAGTGGGAGATTCTTAGTTTTAATGCACCTAAGAGCTAACATTTTGATGTAACTTCACTTTTTATACAATAATACATGACATTATTTATCTATTGGTATTCAGTTATGAAATTACTAATTGATAAAGTCTCTAAAATATGTATCATACAAATATGATTATACAGGTGGTCATAATAGTAAAACTATACATTTGCATATTATAATATAATATTCTTAAACACCCTTAGTCATAGCTTTATTAAGAAGGAAACTTGATATGGAGATACATTAGCAAGAATTATATCTTTCCATTTGGAACTAGTTAATCTCATTAGTCAATCATATAGAGATATGATGGGCTAATATATGGATTCTTATAATTAAGAAATTGGATTAGCTCATTAAGAAAATCCCTATGAAGCAATTATATGGTATAATTGGAATCTCTTATATAGATTTTGATAATAATCCCTAGACTTAAAATTATTATATTAGCTTATATGCCAAGCTACATGCTTCAACACTAATCAATGTGGCTTTAAATCTAGTTACACATGGAGTAGCAATTGGGTATGTGTATGAAGTTATATGAATGATAGATAGAGGATCCACCCCTCCTTAGACTAGAAGTATGTTTCTCATAGTCATTGATTAAGTCATAATATAAATCCTTGCGCAAGGTAGAATAGTAATCCTTATAAAAGAGGTTTTAAACATCTATTTACTATGGTTATGAATTTAAGAATCAAGAACTAAATTAGATTTAAAAGAGTTGACACTTTGTCATGCTCTTTATCCAATTGAGGAACAATTTTGGTAAAAAGATTAAATCATAACAATATAGAATGAAAGATTGTAGTCAAGTCTCATTGACTCTCCTTATTAATTGGAGATCATAATGCATCTTTAGATGCCACTCATGATCTATGCATAAAATGAGTTAAATAATTTTTAATATGAATATAATTATGAAATTTATATACGTCCAACATAAATAAGGAGTCTAATAAGTTGCACACATTAAGCAATTGAATGAGGAATGAAAAAAAAATGTTAAAAGAAGTTTAAGGAGTAATCCTATTTTAATTATTCTAATTAGAGACTTTTATTGAGGATTCATTAAAATTATTAGGCTTGGGAGAAAGGGCTTTAGGGCTAAGCTAAGTAGATTCAAAGGAGGCCATATGGTTGGCCAACCAATGCAAGGATCCTTATTTTCCTTGTATTACAAGGATGCCTTAACCCTAATAAACATAATATAAAAAGGATATTATGGAGTCTTTAAAAATACTAGCACATCTCTAAGCCCCTATTCTATTTGGCATATTGTTTTCTTAGTGTAAGAAAAAAAAAAGTTTATGTTTGCAAACCTATTTAGTTACCATGTGGATGGCCATTAGAGCTTTACACTTTGGATAGTTTACATTTGCAAACCTATATAGGTGACAAAAGAAAAAATATATATATTCTTTGCTTGCAAAGGAAATCAAAGGCAACTTTCTCAATCACTAGTGTAATTTTTATATCGATTAGCATGTTTTATACATATGTGATTTTGGTTGGAAATTGTTTTAAATTTCACACTTGGCATATGAACTGTTTATGTATCTTATAGATTTCCTAACATATTGTATTATAGTTAAAGGTTATGTAGATGTCAAATGCCTGCTAACGGGTGGAAATATGATGTTTCTCACTTTAGACATGTTGAAAGATGCGAGTAAAATTATTACTGATATGTGTGAATCAATAATGTAATTAGAAATTTTATTATTCCGGGCTAGATTATAAATATATTTTCATAATAACAATTTAAAAAAAGACTAATTATGCATATAAGTAAATTTTCTTTTGTAATTCTAAAACTTTTTCTATAAATAAGTAAAAAAAAAATTGAAGTAAAATTTATTTTATAATTTAAAAACTTTTCTACAAATAAAAAAAAAAAATCATTCTTTCCTAAAGTACCCTGGGCTGCCCCCAAGTTTTGCCAGTGGTGTGAATGGTTGAGTAATTGATTTAAATTGGTTAAAGCTTGGGATTATCAAGATGTTAACAATAAAAGATTTCCATGTTTATAGTTGAATGGAATTCCTCTTCATGCCTAGTCACTAAGAGTTTTTTCTTAAGGGTGGAAGCATATAGGGGTTGAGGTAGGTTCTCACTCAAAGTAGATTAGGAAAAAAATTTAAAAAAAATTATGTAACTTTTACAGAATTAAGCACTCTTGATAATTTTTTCCTTAACCTGATATTTCAATTAAGCACCAAAAGAGGATGTTCTTAAGAAAGAAAAAAAATGTATATACTCTAGACCGAGTGAGAATAAATTTATAGTATAGTTCGGGGTAACTAAAATTTCTAGTTACGCCATTGTTTTTCTTTACTTTGAAGTTTATTTAGAACATTGGTTTCTAAGGATTTTGCTATATCTGAGATTAAAAGGTTGGATACTTCAAGGATTATATAGGTGTTTGAATGTTGATATATTAAGTACAATTTTTTCATTGGGCATTAAAGAAGAACAAGCCTGTGATTTTTCTATATTAGGATTTCAAGAAGGTGTTAAAGTCTCTGTTTCACACTCGTCATTTGTCTCTAATGAAAAAATGACTCTAAATAGTTTCATGAAGATAAAAAGGCTCATTCTTCTCTTGGTATTAACGAAGATACTAATTATAATATGGAAAATAAGAACTCTTCTAATGCAGACTTTATTGATAATGAAAACTAACTTTTCAAATTCCAAAGAGATGTAGCTTCTTCCAATGCTCAACATAAAAGAGAGTTTTATCCAATTAGAATTTGATTATTTCTTTAATTAAAAAAATATTGAGCCTCCTCTTTTCTATTGAGCTTGAGTGTGATGTTATACTCAGTACTAACATTTGCTTGGCCATTACCTCTTTTCTCTAGTCGCATTTTATACAGGCCCAGACTTTAAAGAGCATGCTTGTAGCGATATGGTTGACAGCCTAAAGTAAGTCATTCCAGTAAAGATCAAGCTCTTGGTAAAACAAAGAAGGAAAATAGTATTCTCAAACAATTTTTATAAGGGCATCCCCTAAACTTTCTATTACAAGCAAATTTTGCAAATCTTGTAAATTTAGATGCAAAAAAAAAGAGCAAGAAAATTATTGAAGCTTTAGATAGTGATATCAAGAGGATGAATAATCTATTAAAGGATTATGATGAAAGCAACTGGCACTCTTAATCTTAGGAAGCAACTTGGACTTTCTTTTACAAAGGATGATTATCTTGTTCTAAATTTCCTTGCTAAACAAAATTTTGAGGATCACTATAAATGGTTGGATTCATTTAACTGATCCTTTATTTTTTTTTCTTTAGTGTTTATTAATATTACGTGTTTCAAAGTTTTTTTTTTTTGTGTTTTAAGTTAATTAATATTTTGGGTCAATTCTAAGCAAGCAAGTTTAGTATGAGTTTTGGTTATTCCTTAGCAACTAAATATATTTGAGACTTTTAGTTGTTTGGCCTTTTTCTCTCCTTGTGAGATTCATGTTGTCATAGATTTTCTATAAGTGATGGTTTGGTTAGTCATCTGACATAGGTAAATGCTTGTAATGGATATTTTTAATAATAACTTTATTAGGTGTGTGTTTGGTTTAGTGTGTGTTTGGTTTAGCATTCTAAAGATAGTGTTCAACGCTTGGATAAGAAAACACTAAAAATGAGTGTTCGGTAGAAAAAATAAGAGAAATAGTTGTAAGACAGTTTCGATGCTAAGGATAAGAAAATCTTCATGACGCCAAGCGATAGCTTTAACTCTCAAGGGTAATGACAAATAAACCAACTATTCTTTTACGTGATTTCTCTGTAATTCTTTTTTCCTCTTCAATCCAAATCTGCCAAAACTCATCGAAAATTGAGAAATCCTTTTCTCATCATCAGCAGCTCATCTTCTCTTCATCAAGTCACAACTAATCAACTGCTTTGTTCATACATGGAACAAAGTCTTTGTTTTATTTTGTTCGCTGAAAATTAGAGTAATTTATAGAATTGATTGATAGTACTCTGTTGCAACATCAACTACCATCATAATCGATCAGCTGCCTCATCTTCTCATCATCGATAGTCACAACTCATTAGTTGGTTTTTGTTTATACCAGGTATGAAAGGTCTTTGCTTATTTTGTTCACTACAAATTAGAGTAGTTTAGATAATTGATTGATAAAATTTGTTGCAGGATGGGCATGATTTCTTAATGGTGTTGTTATTGTTTTGGAACTTTCATCATAGTTAATTAGCACCATAACAACTGAGATTCTAGATCACTATACACGTACCATGATAAAAAAAATTATTATAGAGACTGATTCTTTAGATTAATGAAATTTATGGATTGATGATATTAAAATCATCTTCACGAATCTGATAGAAGCAGTTATAGTACAAGTCATTGGTTTAGCTTTTATATATATATATATATATATATATAAAGAAAGGATAGGGTTTATAAGGAACAATCTCTTATTATTTAGTTTTGAAAAGTAGTACAAAGCTTCTCTTCATGCTGAGAAAGCACTTTATAGGCTAAACTATCTTTTACAGATAAGAGTTGTTTTAAATTACTTGCCATTATTAATTATTTTTGAGAAAATAGCACAAGTAGATATGCTTAAGTAGATTATATATATGCTTATACAATTACAATTGTGGATGATGAAGAATTCGGATCCTTGAATGATCCAAATTGTGAGTTTATTGAAATTGAAGATGACAATATTGAATTAGAAGATGAAACAGAGATAGAGTTGAATCAAATGATGATGATATAGAAACTAATGAGGAAGAGAATTTGTATAATGATACAGATTGTGAAACAGATTAGAGATACTTTGAATGTATAAGATTTTTTTTTGTCTTTATTATTATGTTTATGTTAATCAATGCTTTTTGTTATCCATATCTTAGTAAAATGATCCATTTCTTATCAAGTATAGTTATCTATTCATATATTTTTTATTTAGTTATTAGTATATATATATATATATATATATATATATATATATATACACTAATAACTAAATAAAAAATAGATGAATAGATAACTATACTTGATAAGAAATGGAGCATTTTACTAAGGGGGAGGGGCGATGATACTATTGGAACCCCAAGGGGCGGTAGATCTAGTTCAGACGCTTCTAGGCGAGGAACAGTAGGTCGAGGTTCCAAGCATTCATCCTCAGTTCTACTGATGCGACCATTAGCACATGAGACATCATCATTGCCCTCCTCACTTCCACTATTGCACTTGATATGGTCCGAGGTCAATACCTATAGATCGAATAGGCAAGTGTACCTATTGAATACAGTATAACATAGGAGTATCGAGTGTCAATCTTTCAAGAACTAAAAGTACTAATTTTAACTTTTTCTCTATTATTTAACCGGTAAATTTAAGTGAATTAATTAACTAATTAAAAACTAAAATAAAATAATTCTAACAAACTAGAATAATAAAAATATGAACTAGTGTGAAAAAGATGACTAATATGACAAACGACACTCAAATATTGAATCTCCTTAAGACTTATTAAGAAATTAATTTTTCAATAATACAATCTAATTCAATATTTATGGAACCGTGGAAATCCCTTTTATTATATTAAAATCCTTTTCAAGATAATTAACATTTAATTCTAGATTGATTAATTGAAATCTCTTCCTAATTAAAACCCCTAAAATTGCATTATAGCTCATTTGAATTTCACTATTAGGTTTGACCCTACTCTGGAGGATTTATGTTATCATATCTCTAGGGTTACATGCAATTCATTTCAATTGTACTAAAACTATTCAATAACTTGATTTTTCAATCTAAGTTTAAAGAATTGTAAAACAAGAATCAATATTCCAGACATATCAATTCAAGAAAATAAAGAGCAAACACAATTGAATTTCATAAAATAATGAAAATATTATATTATCTAAAGAAAAACACAATTTTGAACTCATCTAAGGGTTCATCATACCCAAGTGCCTAACTAATTTAGTTCACAATAGAATTACTAGTCAATCATCAACATAAAGAAAAAATAAAATAGAAAAGTCTTCATGATAAAACTCTTGTAGTCTCTAATTCTCTTTAAACTTAATGGATGGCCAATAATTCTCCTTTTTTGTATAGCTTCTTCTCTAAAAAAAAAAAATAAACAAAACAAAGCTCTTTTTTTTCTTTGGAGTTCTCCTCCTCTATTTATAATCTCCTACTCCCTTTCAAAATAAGAAAAACATATTTTCCTCTTCCATTTAGGAAAATAACAAATCCTCCTTTAGGAAAGGACCCAGTAAGCTTCCCAAACTGCACAAATACTTCACGGATAGCTTCTCAATTGTATTAGGAAAGAATCTGAATTTTGTCTGAAAAATATTAGAACTGGTCCCTGAACTGTCAAATTTCTGTTTGATCCCTAAACATTTGAAACTGCATAATTTCTCTAGAAAAAATCTCATAATTCATCAATCAACTCCAATTTTTAAAATTTCTTATAAAATTATAAAATACAAGTAAAAAGTGAGACCTCATCTGGTATTTTTTTAAGATTAAACTTAATTAATAATAAAACTAACCCTAAAAATACTAAAAATAAAGAACTATCAACACTCTACGACATCATCATCGTCATCCTCACTTCCACCACCATCCTTATCCATATCGCTTACACCATCGAATATGGATGAGACACCGACTATACTGTCATCAGTGGCTTCAAGCATGTGGCCTACTATTGGTCGAATCCAACTCCATATCGTCAACAGGTGGTACATAACTCATGTTTTTTCAATTAATTTTTATTTCTTTTTAATAATTCTTATAACTTTATGTATAATTTGTAAATTGTATGCTATTTTTTCATGTTTTGTGATTATTATCACTTACTAACTTAATTTTTCTTGCACAAACAATAGTTTTATTCCAGGCAATGTCTGTTCTAACTTCAAGATTTTTTTGCTTCACTTGGAGCCTTCTAGACATGCATGGAAGGATGTTTCGCAAGCGACACGAGAGTTTTATTGGGAGGAGTTTAAGGTATAGATGAATAATAATTTTACCTTATTTTAATTAATAATTTTATTTATCTAAAAGCATTGTTCTAATGACTTTTGGTTATTGTGTTTGCAGAAGTATTTTACTTGGGATCCGTCACTAGATGCCCAGATCAGGAGGAGTAGGTGGGAGCATCAAGTTCCTACACACTACACTACCAATTTGTCTAGGTGGAGATGAAGTGGTAGAGAATCAGTGAGCCCTAGAGACTATACGAGATAGTTAATAGGCAGCATGGTCCATACCAAAGTTCAAGGAGAGTAGCACACTGGCGTTTCAAAATCAACTTAGTGAGACAGACGGTTTTGGTTCTGGTCCCTCTCACCACACTGGGTTTCATATCTATGGCTAAGCATCGTAGATGTCTGGTGAGTATGCTTTACATATTTTTTTAATTAATATGTTACTTATGTTTATTATATATTTATCTATATTTATAAAATGTATTCATTTTCAGAGTGAAAAATTAGGTCGTGATGCTACATGTTTTAAAGTGTTTAAGTATACACATGTCAATCAGAAGAACTAGAAATACATCGATCGGCGATCTATAAATGTATCTGTAAGTTTTATTAAGACAAATCATTTAACGTTCATTAATAATTAATTTTATTTATTTAATTATTTCTTATTAACTTCTATTTCACTTCTCACTAAACTACGAGATAGCTACCACTCTTCATATGAGAGAGCTACTTTGCCTGAGGAGATAGCTACCACTCTTCATATGAGAGAGCTACTTTGCCTGAGGAGATCTCCTCAGAGCCATATCAACCCAATGAGAAGGAGATATTCATGTAGGCGAACAAAAGAAGAGACGCGTCTATGACATGGGTCAGCTTGCACCTTCATTCTTTAATCAATCCATATCATCTACATTGACTGCTACTTCTCGTTCAGCATCTGATGCGGACCTGTGAGCTTCTATTATTGAGGAGGTTTAGCATGATTTCAGATAAGGATTGATGAGAAAATATTGTCCTTTGAGCATCAATTTGAGGAGTAGAGGCAACAGATGGATGAGATTAGTCAACTCATTGTGGAGTTGATCTGTGGCACTCAAGTTCGAGTTGTTTGTTCTCACTCAGATCATTCACCCCCCACTGATGAGTATCCGAACAATGCTACAACTGGACCAATCTGATTTTTATATACTTATGTACTTTCTCATCTTTTTATATATTTTATACATTATACTATGTGATATTTTTTTTATTTATACTTTGTGAAATTTATTTATTAATAATAGTATTATTTTTTATATTTCATCCTTATGATAATATAAAAATATTTAAAGATATAAGCAATTTTAAAATATATTCATTAATATTCATTAAATTTATTAATATTAATATATATTTTGATATACATTAAAATATTAATATACATTCATTAAAGTTATAAAAAAATGAAATTGCAAAATTACCGACGAATTTCACTGTTCGTCGCTATAATTGCATAAATTGTCCATCGCTAAATCATGCCAACGACGAATAATTTTGTTGTTGCTTTGTCGCCAATGTAGCGACGGAGTTTGCAATAGAATATATCTATCACTAATGTATCCTCTGTAGCTAAATAACGAGAATTGGGACGCCACTTTTGCTACGGATTTTCATTGTAGACCCATCACTATTTTTATAGAAGGACCTTCTAAAACTGTCGCTATTTTATTTAGCAACCACCACTTTTATCAACGAATGTCATCCATTGGTGATCTACCACTATACATATTTAGCGTCAAAATGCATTCTGTTAGCAATGGATAAAATTTGTTGCTAATGGATGTTATTTTTGTAGTGTAATTAAATTTTATCTATATTTAAATTAAAATAAATTATATCAACAAAGTTTTATATATACATATGTGAGTATTTTAAAATTGCATAAAAAATATATATAAATGAAAAAATGTCAGATGTTAATTCATAGAAAAGTTTACATTACCTCAATTTTATTATATATAATATATTTCATTTGATTGTGTTGGCCCTAGTGCACCAAGAAGGGGGGTTGAATTGGTGTATAAAAATTTAGAAAACAAAGAAGAGGGAAAGAATAATGAGAATAATGAAGACAAGCGATTTATAGTGGTTCGGGTATTAACCAACCCTACGTCCACTCCCCAATTCACCAATTGGGTATTTCACTCAATCACTAGTGTTTTACAAGCTCACACTCAACTTACAACAATGTGTTTTACA
>CATIWR010023727.1:0-38888 GCA_949677035.1 Omphalea diandra | reverse complement strand
ATATATATATATATATATATATATCTCAAAGGTATATTATATTTGAATTTTTGGTTTATTATTTTAGAAATAGATATTGATCTATGTAGTTTAGTTATTTTTTGTATATTATTTAGGAGATTTATGTAAAAAATAATGTGTATTTAATTGTGTAGAAATTATGTTTAAATTTAAAATTATAAATAGTGGGAAATTTTGAAATATTAGATATTATTTAGTTAATATTAGTTAACATTTGGAGAAAATTATGTGAAATTTAAAAATTATGGAAAATTGTGAATTAATAATTATTGAGAAAATTATGTGATTAATTAGAATTAAAATATAAATTAATTTATTAGAAAATTATGTAATTAATGTCATAATTAATTTTTATAATTACTTTAGAAATTATGAAGTAATTTTGAGTATATGAATTTAGTTTGAATAACATATAGAAAATTAGGAGATTTATATCAAAATAATGTGCATTTAATTGTGTAGAAATTATGTTTAAATTTAAAATTATAAATAATATGAAATTTTGTGATATTAGATATTATTTGTTTAATATTAGTTAACGTTTGGAGAAAATTATGTGAAATTTGAAAATTATGTG
Source organism: Omphalea diandra (assembly GCA_949677035.1). Taxonomy (NCBI): domain Eukaryota; kingdom Viridiplantae; phylum Streptophyta; class Magnoliopsida; order Malpighiales; family Euphorbiaceae; genus Omphalea; species Omphalea diandra. Next base: position 38,290 of record CATIWR010023727.1, on the reverse strand, counting down.
AATTTATGAATTAGCAATTGTTGAGAAAATTATGTGTTAATTATTATAAATTAATTTATTAGGAAATTAAGTTATGTAACTAATATCATAATTAATTTTAGTAATTACTTTAGAAATTAGGAAGTAATTTTAAGTAGCTTGTATAATAAATAGAAAATTAAGAATGAAGAGTTAATTTTGAAATTAATTAGAAAATTAATATTTATGATATTAGTTTGAATTATATAATAATTAAAAAATTATGAAATAATTATTAATTATGAATTTTGTAAGTAATTATTACAACCTATATTTGTTAATTAATTAGAAAATTATGAATTAGTAGGAACTTATTAGTTATTAATGAATTAATTTTTTAATGTATATATATATATATATATTTATTTATTTATTGGTATATTAGTTAGAAAATAACAAATTCATTGAGACATTATAAATTATTTTTTAGTATTTTATTTTAAATTATTTATGAATTTATAATGTTAGAATTAATTTAAAATGATGAATTAAATATTAATTTTGTAACTAATTTTACTAAAATTGTAATTAATTTTTGCAATTAATTATGAAAAAGACAATTAATTTTTATTTAATTATGACATTATTAGTGAATTTTTATAACTAATGAATACATTAGACATTAAGATTTAATTTTATGATATATTATTCTTAATTATGGAATGTGATGTTCATTTGATTATTGTTATAATATATATATATAGACACACACACACACATTAATTTGTATAAATTTAGTTGTGATGAAGGGTTATGGTATTGATTTGTGATGAATTTATTGTGATAAATGGTTGTGTTAGAAGTGTTTTTTCGTGTAGATTTTTTCATAGTATTGAAGGGGTTATAGGTGAAAATATATTAGAAGTGTTATTTTGCTTGTAAGGATGTCAATTATAAACCTTATATTGAGCTTTGGTAGGTTGTGGTTATGCCGAAATTCTACTAAAATTTTGTTAGACTATTAGGGTTAAGCCTTTAAAAATTTGTTTAGTGAATTACTCACATTAAGTGTGAGTAATTCACTAAATTGTCAAATAAGATAGTTTGAAAATGCATTTTCTTAATAAAATTGTGATATGAGTATGAATTTTGGTAATATGATATTATTCTCCATGTGCATATTAAAATATGTGTAGATTAATATGATATGAAACCTGTAATAAGGTGTTTATTGCATTTATTTGTACATGTTTAATATTGTGCACTTGGAGAACTGTGGGGACATGTTGCTGAAATTTATACAAGTGCATTGGGACCATAAACAATACCTTTTCGAATGGGTTAGGTTCAAACCTTGACAATACCTGAAATTGAATGAATCCTAAGCATGAGATTAAAAATACAAAACATAATTATAGTTGTTTGTCAGTGACTTAATTTTAGGTACAAAATAATGAGTTTGGATTATGAATGGATGTACCGTAGGTAACTAATAGGTTTTTAAATCCATAATCTTTAGAGAGCATTAAAACTTTTATAATGTTTGCTTATAGCCATCCGAACTATATGGATGAGAATAAGATAAGATATCCATGTAATCATAGGAGGTCTCAAAATCGACAATATAATGATGTTGAAATGATTAGGTACCATCTAGCTAAATATGGATTTGAACGTGATTATTATTAGTGGTCTAAACATGGTGAACTATATGTAAAAGTAGATTTGAAAACATTAGTTGGTGTGAAAGAAATGGACTTTCCTTTTGTTGTAGATTATGAAGCTGATAGCACTTACCATGAAATTTTGATGTTGTTGGTTAGTCATTTTTTGCAAGTGATGTAGAGGAAGCACCAAATGTTAAAGCACAACATTTTTATAACATGTTGCAAGCTGTAGATAAAGAAGTATGGTTTGGATGTAATATCGATTCACAATTGTCAATTGTTGCTTGATTCTTGAACATTAATGAAGAACATCATATGTTTGAAAGGTGTTATGATAACATATGCCAATTAATGTAAGAGTTGTTATCGACTGATAATGTTATGACCAAAGACTTCTATAACACGAAGAAATTGGTTCAAGCCATGGGTTTATTAGTAGAAAAGATAATTACAAGAATGGTTGTATACTTTATTGGGGAGAAGATAGTGAGTTAAGTAGTTGCAAGTTTTGTTCATTTCTACGGTATAAGCCATTTAGTGCTAGAAGTTCTAAGTGAAAATTGACAGTTCCTTGCAAGAAAATGTACTACTTTTCACTCACTCCAAGATTACAAAGGTTATATACATCCAAAGCCACGACTAAAGATATGAGATGACATGTCAAGCATGTTAAAGAAGAAGTTAGCGTGATGAGGTATTGCTCAAGCTCAGAAGTGTGGAAGCATTTCAATAGGATGTATTCAACTTTTGTTGTTGAATGTAGGAATGTAAGACTTGGACTTTGCACATATGGTTTCAGCCATTCAATTAGTCAGGACAACGATATTCATCTTGGCCTATGATAGTCACTCTATATAATTTACCACCATAAAAGTGCATAAAAGAAGATTATATATTTTTAACTATGATAATTCTACGACCAAGAATCTAAAGAAGAAGTTAGATGTATTCTTGCAACAATCACTACAAGAAATACATAAATAGCTACTAAAATTTTGCTACTATTTGTGTCAATAGCTATTTAGCGACTATATAGTCACAAAATATATGACTTCAATTGTTAGCTACTAACATTTAGTAGCTATTTAGTCATTAAATAGTGATTATACTAAAGGTAGTAGCTAAAAGGAGATTGAAAAATTATGTATAAAAATTTTTTTCCCACCTTAGCACTCAATAGCAAATAAAATTTTAGTCTCTAAACTTAGTTGTTTGCCTTTGTTAGTAGCTAAACAATTGATAATTAGCTACTAGATGTTTTGTAGTCGCTAAATAGCTAATAACATTTGAAGTAGTTAAGTGCAAATAAATTTCATATAGCATGGCTACTAACATATGTTAGTCGTTAAGTTTAGCTACTACCACGTTGTCCAAGGTAGTAATTAAACAGTCACTAAATATATATGATATAATATTACATAATAAATTATTATATATAATTAATATTAATATATTTTATAATATATAATTTAAATATATTATATACAATTATATAATATTTATATATAATATAATATTATATGATTATAATATTTATATTTATTGTATATTTATAATATAATGTTAATTTATAATATTAATATACAATAGAATAATATAATATAATAAAAAATATAATTATGATATGCACTTTTTATTTATTTCCTGATATTTATATATTATAATATATTATAATATTTTTATATTATATAAATATTAATATAATTACAATATTTTATTTTTTAATAATTATATATTATTATATAAATATATTAAATTACAAATATTAATATTATACATAAATTAAATTCTAAATGATTACTAAATAGCCACTACTATATGTAGCAGCTAAGTTTAGTTAAATTTTATATTACCTTGTTAGCTGCTAAGATTAGCTACTAACTTAAGTTATTCGCTAGGTAACTAAAAAACAAAAGTGGTGTGTCTTGTTTTTTTGTCCTTTTCTTTCATGCTTTACACCACCATTCCTTTCCTTCCTGTGAACCCCAAAAAAATCTAACAAAAAGTCATTGCCTTCGCCATCTATTGCCTCTGCCAGCCACAGTATTCCTTTCCTTCTTGTGAAACTTAACAAAAACTTTCCTTCCTAATGCATCATGCCATTCACACCATTCCGTTTCTTCTAGATTGCGAATCCTAGCCACTGCGTTTCTGTGGTTGCATTTGTTTATTATTGGTTTTGGCTTCTGTTGTTGTTCTCTATTTGAACTCTTATTGGTATATTGCAAAATCATCAGATCTTATGATTTTTGTCGATATTAATGATAGCGATGTATTCGTTACAGGTGTTCATGGTGGTAGTGAATATTGAGAAGACGAATCATTGTGGGTATCAACAAAAGGGCGCCATAAGAGAAGGAAGTGAAGAAAGGAGGATGATGGTCTTGGATTCCATGATTTGTCCCAAGCCTCATCATTTGGGTCTTTCAAATCCTTCCTTTCATGATCAATTCAGACCAACCACCTTAAGTTTGCCCATCAAGAATATATTTTTTCTTTTGCTCCAATTTGATATGTATTTTATTTCTGTTGTACGTTTGCTTTTTTTTTTTTTTGTGGTTGGCTATTGAAATTTCTTGTTATTTTTTTAAAAATTTTTTGTGTTAAATAGCAGTCACTAGGCTGAAATGGGAGATTCTAAGGCTGGGGCTGAGCTTCTAGACCTAATTCTTACTAAGGTTCATCTCCTTGTTTCTCTCCTTCTTTCTTTTCCTCTTTGGAAATTTTCTCGTTGTTGATTTGTAGACTTTTTGGTTGTTCTGTTTGCTCAATTGGAAAGTTCAATTTTTTAAAAATAGAGTGCAAGCTAAGAATTAAGAATCCTCCCCTTTCAGTATGTTTTGTCACTCTATGCTAATACATGGAAGTGAGAAGTATTTATTTTTTTTCTTGGACAAATCTTGTATTTGTCCTTGTAAATATTATTGAAGGAAATTTAATTTGTTCTCCTCAGCTTATTTGATTTTTTTTTTTTTCAAAAAGGTGCCCTTTCAGATTTTTTGGTAGCAGTTGGTTACATATATATTGATGTTCACATTTCCCATTACCAGTTAATTTCTGCATTCAATTTGTTGATTTATCAGAAAGAAAATCTGCATTTGCTTTTATATTTTTAGTGACACTGGAAACTGATTTGTTTCCTCTTGATTTCCGCAGGGAGGATATGGCGGGAAAATATCAGGTTATCGTAGAATCTGTAACTGTTTTGGACTTCTTGCTATTATTATTTCAAAAATTGGATGGTTTGTATTCTCAATTTGAGTTAGTTTGATTTATGGAGTTTGAGGATTTTTAGGTAACAAACATCTTATTAATATTAAGTCAGTAAGACCACTTTCTTTTCTCAAATTGTTTAATTATAGTTGAGCTTGAAAGTTGAAAGGTTATTTGTCTTTAGCAAATGGGACTACTCCATTTCGTCATTAAAATACTATTAAGATATTAATATTTGAATCTTTATGTATTATTTTATCTGCTCTGCAACTTTTGTTGCATTCTTTTGTTTAGAAATCTGATTTCTTTTGACTTATTCCTGGAAATGGTTTTGGTCTTTTCCAATTTTCTTCATTATATTAGCTTATTTAGCATTGATATTACATATATGCTAAATTTGTGGAGAATTTTTTTTTTTAAATTTAGTTGAATTGAGATGTTCTTCCTCAAAATCAATTTGGCTAAGTGAATGGAGTGCCAAAATTCACATTGGAATATATTGATTATTAGACTCATTCAACTTTGGTCAAATTGCTAATCCCAGTGTTTATGATAATTACGCTGTTATGTGGGTTCTAATTATTCTTTGATTGCAGAATGTGGGAATTTTCTGTTGGTCTGTACGTGATTACTCTTTGGCTGAATTCTTTACTCCTTGCTGCTATCTATGGAGCTGTTGAATCTGCATCTACTGCAGTGTTTGGTTCATTGTTGGACAATGGGCAGAGAAGTAGTCATATGTTAAGGTTTGCTTGAAACTTGTTATCAATTTGGTTTATGACTTGATGCAGTACTGAAATTATACTTCTAAGTTTAAATGCTGACCAATCGGAGAAGTTAAATTAAATAGCACATGCATTTCAGTTAATAAACTTAACAGTAAAACAAAACAAAGAGATTTCTGTTAGAAGGATGATGTTGGCCTATACACCAAGAAGGGGGTTGAATTGATGTATAAAAATTAAAATAAGAAGGTGAGAAGGAAAATAAGTAGAATGAAGATATAAGATTTATAGTGGTTCGAGTATAATCGACCCTACATCGACTTTCCAATTCTCAGCAATTGCATGTTCCACTATTTTCCAATGGTGTTTCTAAGCTCACACTAAACTTTTACACTTGTGTTTTCAAGGTTCACACAACAGCCTTTACACTTGTGTTTTTGAGGCTCACACAACAACGTTTACACTTGTGTTTTTAAGGCTCACACAACAACCTCTTTTAGTGTCTTTATAGGTTCACACTACAACCTTTACAAATGGTGTTTATATTCACACCAAACAATCACCTAAAAAAGAGAAAAGATTGAGTAGCAAAATTGAAAGAGTTTGGGTTACAAATTAATGAATTCGCTTGCATTTACATATATTTGGTGAGGTATTTATAGTTTCTACCTACCAAAGAGACGTTGCAATAAAACTGGTAACCAATCTCCAAAGTATGTTAGATAGATTTTTGTATTAAATGTTTGTCAGGCTTCATTCGCGGTCATTACTACTCTTTCGAGGTCTCGATTTTCCAATTTTCATATTGAAAATCTCTGTTTGTGTCTAATGGCTAGTCCATGTGTCATCTTCTCATTGGTTCACCAGGAAAATATAGTCGTTGCCTTTCACCTGCTCACAAAAGTAGTGGTCGGGATTTTCCTTGTATAGGACGCGAATTCATCTGTCAAAATGTTCATCTTCTTCTTCATGATTTGCGGTCGCTACCTATAAGTTGTCATCGTGATTTTTGTTTTCCAATGGTCACTCGAGACACTTGTCATGTTATGGTTGTGCACTTGATTCCCTCTTGAGTTTCTTCGAAATTCACGGTCACGACTGAGGTACTTTGGCTCACCCTGAATTCGTCTGTGACTTTGGCTCTTCTTTCTTTGAATTGGTCGCGGTCGAGAAGTGACCTGTGAATTCATTTGTCCAAGTTGTCAACATGCCTTAGTCTAGTTCGCGGTCGTGATTTATGAAGTTGCAGTCACGAATTAGGAGGTACTTTGCTTTCTTTAGAGATTTGGGACTTCATCCAACTTCAAATTTAGAGACTATCTAAAAACTGCAAAACAACACTTAATTGAAGTATTAGAATTGATCAATCTCTTTTGTCCAAATCAAAAGAGGTTTAAGACTTAGGATTAACCATCATAGTCTAACAGATGAAAATTTTAGAATTTAGCACTAAACTTGAGAATTCTTGAAACTTTCTCTTGGTCGCATTATACAATTAGGGAGGGGGACTGTGTGCAATTTTATATATTAACAAATAATTTATATAATACTTCCATGCTAATCAGTGGACATGTTTGTGTTATTTTACATATTAATATGTAAATATATAATTATGTCATTAGATTCATTGTTTTAGTTAGTTTCATTTGTTTATGATATTACCTCAACCCATTTTTCTCCAATATATAATGGAACTAAATCTTTCACCCATTCTAATCTATTAAGGGTCACTTATATTTTTGTTCACTTTTTCCTAGTTTGCAGTCTTGCAAATGAAACCTTAGACAGAGAAACAACATATCAACGCCAAGAACAAGACCGAAGAGATGGCTCATATGTTTATTCTTTTTCTTCTTTTTCTTTTTTTGGGTAAATTACTGTTTCAATGTACTTTTTCATTCTTTAATTGTACTTTTTCTTTTAAAACATGAGAGTTTAATATACTTTTCCTTTATTCTAATAATAGAATATTATAATTTCATTTTATTTTAACTTTTGGACATTTATATTGAAATATTAATAAGTTAATAATTAATTAAATTAAATTTATATTCAAGAAAAATCATCACTATCTTAGCTACTACCAAAATAGTAACTAAATAATAATAAATAATTTAAATTTATTTAAATTCAATACTTCAAAAAAAATATATTAGCGACTAACGAAATTAGTAGATAAACAATTGTTATTTAGCTACTACAAGCATGTTAGTAGCTAAATAATATGTCTTAACTACTACAATATGTAGTAGTTAAGTAGTAGTTATTTAGCTACTACTAAAATATTAGTAGCTAAAATTAGACTTTCACAACTACACCATGTAGTAGTTAAATAGTCGTTATTTAAAGACTATTTAATGATTGACCATATGTAGTAGTTAAATAACTACTACTTAATCATTAAATTCATCTTAACTACTAATAAAATTGTGACTACAACATGTTAGTCGCTAAACTCTTTAGCTACTATGAAAACGGGGCTTAGCTACTACTTGTAGTAGCTAAATGCAATTTTTGTTTTGTAGTTCATTCATTGCAAAGAAAAAGAAGTTGTGTGCAATTGAGGTGCAAACCTACGAAGTGTCAATGAAGCACAAATTTCAACTATATGTTGTATTGATGTAGACAGTTAGTGATTTGCTTGCAAATTCTATGTTGTTAGGGTGGAGTATAGCAGGGAAGTTGGCATGTCTTTATTCCATAGACAACTCAGATGCTTTTACTCTACCAAAAGATGTAAATGGATAACCAATGTAAATTGGATGCTTTGACAACAAATGTAAGTTTTTACGTGATGATCATCCCTTTCGGAGGAATAGAACAACCTTCCTTAAAAATAGAATCATAATTGACACTACACCAATCTGCTCTAGGTATGAGATATTAGCAGAGATAGAGAAATGAGGATTACAGAAGGTCACTGATATGGATGGTTGGGCAACATTTGATGAACTTCTAAAGAAATTGGCTAGAGGAAATGAAGCATATTTTGGGATCTGCCATATTGGAAAACCAACCTGATTAGGCATAACTTGGATGTGATGAACATTGATGAATGTGGAAGGAAAAACCAAAGATAACGCCAAATCAAGGGAAGACTTGAAACAATTTTATTGAAGTCTAGAATTAAATCGTGATCCAAGAAGTAAAAAAATATCCTAAAGCTTGTTACACTTTTGGCAAACGGGAAAAATGATTATATGTGAATGGGTTAAAAGATTGCAATTTCTAGATGGATATATCTCAAATATGGGCAGATGTGTGGATATTAAAGGCTTAAGTTGTTTGAAATGAAAAATCACAATTGTCATGTGTTCATGCAGTAGTTGATACCAATTGCATTTCAAAAACTACTTCCAATACATGTTTGGTAAAGAGTTGAACCTTTTCTTCAAGGATTTAACTTCAATTGTTATATGTGTGGATGATATGAGGTGGCTGGAGCAAGAGATTCTTGTTATTTTCTATAAGCTTGAACGTATATTTTCCCTAAGCTTTTTTGATTATATGGAACATTTCCCAATTCATCTTCCATATGAAGCTAGAATTGCAAGTCCAGTTCAATATTGATGGATGTATCCATTTGAAAGGCACCTTCAGAAGTTAAAAAATAACGTGTAAAATAAATCTCAGGTTGAAGGTTTGATATGAAATGCATATTTGGTTGAATATGTTTCAACTTTTTATGCGCACTACTTTGAGCCCCATGTTAATACATGGCAAAAAAAAAATCCTACAAATAATGATGAATGTAGAGACGATTGTAAAGAATATGATGGGATGCTTAGTATATTCAAACTTGCATGTCACTTATTTAAGGGTTTAAAACAAGAATGCTGACTAATAAAGAATATCATGTTGCGCACATGTACATTCGACTGAATTATGAGGAAGTAATACCTTTAATTAAGTAAGTATTCATCTTAATTTTAAATTTACAACGACAATATCGAATTGCACTTATATATACTTATGTTTGTTATTTTGTTCATATGTTGTGAAGGATTTATGTGTCAGGGTTACGACGAAGTTACCCAACAATTAATGATAAGTAGTTTGATGCGTGTATGGAGAATGATTTTGTTGTTTGGATGAATCAATATGTGAGTATATAAAATGCATGATACAATTGTGTTTTCAAGTATGTGTAACACAATTTAATGCTTAGTAGTTGAATTAATATAACTTGTAGGTACATAATCCATCAAATAGTGTTACCAATATTTTCATCAAGGATTTGACAAAAGGTCCATTATGTACTATAAAGTCGTATCATGGAAATTATGCCAACAGTTATACATTTCACTTAAGAACAAATGGTTCTAATAGGGCAACTAATAATAATGAGGTTTGCATAAAGGGCACAAATTATAATGCTGATGAGAGTGACTACTACGGTCAATTTACTGAAGTTTGGGAGTTAGAGTACCCTACACTACCTTATAAGAAAACTATTTTGTTCAACTGTAAGTGTTTTAATCATAGATTAAATGTTGTTATGATAGTTCATAAGCCATACGAACTTGTTGATGTGAACTATATAAAGAGATTTAATAAGTACGAACTATTTATCCTCACATCACAAACAACACAAGTGTATTATACCACATATCCTAGCTTAAAGCGAGAAAAGAATGATTGGTGGGTTGTTTGTAAAACAAAAGCTAGACTTATGGTGGAAGTTTTGATTGTCAACAATGAAACTTTCCGAGATGATAACACAGAGATTCGTGAAATCGACCTTCAAGTTAAAAATCAATGAATGAGCTTGATTGATCCAATGCATTCATTTATTAACATTGATGAGAGTGACAATGAGGACAATGCGTTAGAAAATGAAGAATTAGATGATGATGATGATGATATTAATAATGAGGATGATGATGTTAATTTACATAATGTCGATAGTGATTAAAGATAGTGTTATCACAACTCAATTTATAATACTTGTATTATAATAGTTGAATGTAAGTGAATTTCTAAGCATACTTATTTATATATTTCATAGGATGAAAGGGAATAATCAATATCATGGGAGTTTATCTATGCGAGGTACTATAAGAGGTACTAGTCGAGGTCAACATGATCGGCCTTCTTCTTCATCATCTCATGTACCACTATCTGATCAACCTACTCCATCACCTTCGACTCCACCAGTTACAACATCACCTTCACATTCTTTGCCTCTTTCACCATTAGCTATACCTGTACTATCACTCGTCTGTGATACTTCTTCTATATTGACTAGTTGATCTTTTATCTTCTCATCGACCTAGGCTACAGGTCATTGGTATAAGGTATGTTATAATCATCTCATCATACATATATATTTAAAAAAAAATAAATATATTTGATTACATATTATGAAACTTTACATTTTTTTTCAATTTAATTCTAGGAAATTGGTGTTCTAGCCATATTTCTTTGATTTTTTGGTAGAGTTTAGACCCTGAAGGTTATGCTTGGAAATTGACATTTGTGAACACTATAGATTTCTACCAGGATGAGTTCAAGGTACAATTGAAATTTTTTAATTAATACTGTTGACTAGGTTAGTCAAACCTAGGTCAAAGGTCTCTTTTGATCTTGACAATGTAAATTGATAAATTCTAACATCATTTTTAAGTGTTGATTTTGTAGTTTTTAAGATAGGTTTGCATTGGAAGTTAGATGGGAGCCTAAATCTCAAGCATTGTGAAACACATTCTAATTTGCGGTCAAGAAACTCTAATTTGTAACCATGACATTGTAAAAGAAATGGATGAACTTGAACCAAACGAATTAGTAAAGCAAATCACAGTTATGACCTTGTTGAAAAAGACATGAAATTCAAATAGTCAATGGTGCCCAATACATTGGTAATCGCGACTGCGACTTTTATAATTGATGGGAGGGAACTAAGTCCATAACCAGAGGTTGCCAAGTGTCTAAGGTAACCGTTCACATATCAAAATTTACAAAGGCAAAATAGCTTCACATATCAAAATTTACAAAGGCAAAATAGCTTTCGAGACCACGACCTGTTGAAGCAATTCTCCTTATCAAATAAAAGGATTCGTGATGTCAGCTGCGTCCAAGAACCTAAATTGCGACTGCGACTTTTGGTTAATTGGATGAATGCAACGATTATTTTTCTTGGAAGACCAATAATAACATGCCACGTGGATTAGCCATTAGATATAAATAGGGTTATTCACCACGATTTCAACCTTTTTAATGTAAGATAGGAATTCGCAACTGCGACATACTAGTCGCGATCATGAAATTAGTTCGACAAGCATTTAATGCAAAGTTTGCCTAGGTTGTCTTAGAGATTTAGTCATAGTTTCTTTGTAAGTTTGGTAGTTATTTCCTATAAATACTCCACCAAATAGACATAAATGCAAGAGAATAAAATTAAATATAGCCAAACTCTTATAATTTTTCTCAACCTTTAATTTTTTGTATGCTATTTGATATTATTGGGTGTGAGCATTAATCACCATTTTTATTGTATTAAGAGTTAGCTTAGCTATAAAACTCTTGTATAGGTTAACTGTGAGTCTTAAGGAAAACACTTGAGAGGTTTTGTATGAGCCTTAAAACACAAGTTGTAAGGTTATGTGTGAGCCATAAAAAACAAAGTGTACAAGTTTGGTGTGAGCTTGGAAACACTATTTAGTGATATTAGAACACCTAATTGTGAAGAATTGGGGAGTGGACGTAAAGTTCATTAACACTCAAACCACTATAAAATATTGTGTGTTCACCTCTTCTCATACTCTTCCAATTTTCAAGTTCATTATCTTCCCTCAAAATTTTTTAAATACCCACCAATTCAACCCCTCCTTCTCGATGCTCAAGGGCCAACAAGTGGTATCAGAGTAAGGTCTCATTGAAACTCTTAATTGCATGAGCAAAGACATATGGCATAAGAAGAAATCAACACCAAGGTCTCATTGAAACTCTTAATTGAGTGAGCAAAAACATATGGCACAAGAAGGAATCAACACCTATCTCAAGCCATACTTCGATGGATCTGACTGTACGTATTGAAAGTATATGATGGAGATATATTTGGATAATAATGTGGTGGATTTTTGAGATATTGTGGCAAAAGAATGAAAGCCTCCTACTAAAGTGGTTGATGGAAGTGAAGAGTTAATCCCAAGAGAAGAATGGGTGGAAGCTCATATAGGATGAAATGGAAAAAATAAAAGTGCAATGACAATTCTTCTTATCTCTTTTTCAAGAGAAGAAATATGAAAAGTACAACATTGCCTCACAGCCCATGGAATTTGGAAAGATTTGGAGAATTACCATGAAAACCCAACTTTGGTAAAATCTAAGAGATTAGAGATGTATGTGACATAATGGGAGCTATTCATGATGAAAGACAACAAAAGCATCATCGATATGATGAATAGATTTCTATCCATTGTCACAAACATGAAGAAATTCAGAAAAATACTCACAAATCATGTGGTAAACACCAAAACCCTTAAATCCTTACCTCTTAAGAAGTTTAATGCATGGGTATGTATTATTCAATAGTCAAACCCAGAAATTAAAAAAGTGCCAACAGATGTTCTCATAGGTAAGCTTTTCACTCAAGAGCTACTCTTAAAAAAGGATGAGGAGATGAAGAAGATGAAAGGGCAAGGGGACAATAATGACAAAATAAAGAAGAAGAATTTTACTCTCAATTCCCCATCTAAGGACAAAGAAGTAAAGGCTATCTCAAGTGATGATGATAGTGAAAAAGAAGAGGAATAGCTAGTCATGCTTTCTAGGACCAAGGAGCTGATAAGAAGAAGAAAAGATAAAAAGAACTTTAAGAAGGCATCTTCCAACCTCAAAGAAAAGAAAAGTGAAGTAGCATGCTATGAGAGTGACAAGCAAGACCATATCAAATATGATTGCTCTAAGCTAAAAAAAGAAGAAGAGAGGGGACAAAGAATAGAATAAAAGCTTCAAAATCACTTGGGATGACAACTCTGGTGAGAAGGATGAAGATGAAGAAGTGGCAAATCTATGTTTCATGCGATAAAATGATTCTTCTAATGAGGTAAGTTCTTTATCCCACTCTAGTGAAAATTATGATGCATTTGATGATGTAGATGATGAGCTCTTAAAAGCTCTTACTTTAAGATGTGGCAAATATAAGTCACAAATGAAAACTTACAACTCAAAACTGGAAAATGAGTTTAACTCATTAAATGAGCTTGTAAGTGAATTGAGGACTTCAAATAAAGAACTTAAAAAATATGTTGAAAGTCTTACTAAATCTTCTGCTTCTCTAAACTCCTTGAGAAAGGAAAATGATACCTTAAAAGGATAGGTAATTGAGCTTAGAAATTTCATTTCTAAGTTTCACAAAGGGAAGGAAGCTTTAAATACATTAATTGTATCTCAAAGACCTTCCCTAGTAAGATATGGTCTTGGGTTCAATGGAGCCTCCTCTTCATCTACACTCCCTCTCACTACTTTCATTAGAGCTTCAACACCTCAAACATCTAATATTGAGGTAGTTAGGAGGAAGAGTGCTCATAACACTAAGCTGCTGATGTCTAAGGGCAAGGGAAAGACACCTTAAGGCTCCAAGCCTAAGCTTAAAAATGATAATCATGCATTCATCTACACTAAGAGACATGCTCACCCCAACACACATAAAAAATTATCTTATACTCCTAATCATTCATGCACATACTCACACTCTCACCATCATAGTATGAGAAAGCTCCCTATTCATACTAAGGTTATGCATGGGAGACTTACAAGTTTAAACTCCAATGTCATTATTGCATGATGTATGGTCATATAAACACCTTTTGTTATATTAGGAATATTCACCTCAAATTAGAGGACCCTTCAAGACCTAACCCCCAAAGACTTAAGTATGCTTGGGTACCTGAACAAAAGTGATTTGTTTGTATTGTGTAGGATTTTATGGTTGCCACCAATGAAGACAATGATTGGCGTATGGATAGTGGGTGCTCAAAGCATATGATAGGCAACAAAAAGCTATTCATAGCCACAAAAGAGAAGGAAGGTGGCAATGTAACTTTTGGGAACAATGCCAAGGGTAAAGTAATTGACATTGGAATAATTGGTAAGAAGGGTTGTTCTCTTATTGATAATGTCCTCTTAGTTGATGGTTTATAATATAATTTGTTAAGTGTGAGTCAATTATGTGATAAAGGTAATAAAGTCACCTTTGACCATAAAGAGTGCTGAGTTACCACTTTGGTGGATAAAAAGGTAATTTTTAAGGGTGAAAGGAGAGATAATACCTACTTAAGTGACTTAGACAATTTGGCTAATCAATCTTTCAAGTGTCTTGTGTCCCTTAGCAATGAGGATTGGCTTTGGCATAGAAAACTTGGTCATGTTGTCATGGAGCTCCTATAAAGCCTATATAAAGGAGAGCTAGTGGAAGATCTTCCCAAGCTAAAATTCTCAAAAGATAAGACATGTGGACCATGCCAAATAGGGAAGCAACATCAAACTTCCTTTAAAGCAAAGAATGTTGTAAGTACATCTAGACCTCTTCAACTTATCCATATGGACTTGGTTAGACTTACTAGAAGTGTTAGTTTAGGTGGAAAGTATTATGCATTTGTCCTAGTTGAATATTACTTTAAGTTTACTTAGGTGTCCTTTATAGCACATAAGAAAGACATTTTTAATACTTTTAAAAAGTTTTGCAAGAAGAGTTCAAAATGAAAAAGGTTCATTTCTTCTATAAAGAGTGACCATGGAAAGAAATTTCAAAATGAATCTTTTGAAACTTATTATATAGAGAATGGGATTTCTCATAACTTTTTAACTCCTAAGACACTACAACAAAATGTGTTGTAGTGAGGAAAAATAGAACATTAGTACATATGGCTATAACCATGCCCATAAGTATTCTTTGCCTAATTACTTTTGGTCCAAAGCCATTAATACTTCTTGTTATATTGCTAATTGTGTTTCAAAAGACCCTTTCTTAATAACACCTCTTATAAGTTTGGAATGATAGAAAACCTAAGATTTCATACCTAAGAGTTTTTAGGTGTAAATGCTACATCTTAAATACCAAGGACAACCTTGGAAATTTTGATTCTAAGACAAATGAAGGTATTTTTCTAGGTTAGTCCACCTCTAATAAGGCTTATAGGGTTTTCTATAAAAGTACTATGGTTGTTGAGGAGTCAATGAACATTGTGTTTGATAAATATAATAAACTTGATAGGGAAAGGTTTTCTTATTAATAGTTTTGTAGGTGACTTTGAGAAATTAGAGCTAGAGTCAACCCTAAGAGAAATGGTGATTGACCTTGAAGAAAATAAGTCATCAAAAAAAGAAAAGGAATCCCAACCACAACAAATAGAATTCCAGCTCAAAATCTTCCCAAGGATTGGAGATTCTCTAAATATCACCTAAAGGATCTAATTATTGGTGATACATCCAATGGACTAAGTACGATATCAACTTCATACATTAGACAATAATCTTGCATTTGTTTCTCAATTTGAGCTGAAATCAATTGATGAGGCTTTTGATGATAAGAGTTAAGTGATTGTTATGCAAAAGGAACTTAACCAATTTGAGAGAAACAAAGTGCGGGAACTTGAACACCCTATTGTAGGATGCAAGTGAGTGTTTAGGAATAAGTTAGATGAACAAGGTTTAATTACTAGAAACAAAACTAGATTGGTTGCAAAGGGG
This sequence comes from Omphalea diandra, assembly GCA_949677035.1. Lineage (NCBI taxonomy): Eukaryota > Viridiplantae > Streptophyta > Magnoliopsida > Malpighiales > Euphorbiaceae > Omphalea > Omphalea diandra. The sequence continues at coordinate 22,035 of CATIWR010023727.1, read as the reverse complement.
TACAACTAAGAGGAAGGGATTCATTATGATGAAACATGTGCTCCCGTAGCAAGATTAAGGCCAATAGGATTCTCTTAGCTTATGCATGTCACATGAACTTTAAACTTTTTCAAATGAATATCAAAAGTGCATTTTTCAATGGTCTCATTGAGGAGGAAGTTTATGTTGAACAACCTCTTGGTTTTGAATCTCATATTTTTTCAAATCATGTTTATAAATTAACTAAAGTCTTATATGGTTGGAAACAAGCTCCAAGAGCTTGATATGAAAGGCCTAGCTCATTTCTTTTGCAAAATGATTGAAGGTTGATACTTCTTTATTTGTCAAAAAGCATAATCAAAACACACTCATTATACAAATATATGTTAATGATATTATATTTGGTACTACTAATGAATCTCTTTGTGAGGATTTTGCCAATGTATGACTAAGAAATTTGAGATGAGTATGATGGGAGAGCTTAAGTTCTTTCTTGGTCTACAAATCAAGCAAACCAACGAGGGTATCTTTCATCAACCAAGCTAAGTACACATGGATCTACTTAAGAAATTTGTCATGGATAGATGCAAAGTAGCAAAGACACTAATAAGTGCCACCATCAAGCTAGACAAAAATGAATTGGGTAAGCCAGTTGATGAAAAAAGGTATAGAGATATGATTGGTTCTCTTCTTTATCTCACTACCTTTAGACCTGACATTATGTTTAGTGTATGCATATGTGCTAGGTTTCAATCATGCCCTAAGGAATCTCATTTAAATGGTGTTAAAAGGATTTTTAACTATTTACATGGCATATTACATTTAGATTTATGGTATCCTAAGAATTCATCTTTTAGCCTTTTAGGTATTCAGATGCGAATTATACTGGTAGCTTATTAGATAAAAAGAACACTTCTAGAACTTACTAATTTATAAGAGAATGCTTAATTTCTTAGTTTAGTAAGAAACAAGTTTCAGTTACCATATCCACCGCCGAAGTAGAATATGCGGCGACAGGTTATTATTGCACCCAAGTTCTTTAGATGAAACAATAACTTAAGAATTATGGCAAAGTTGTTTATAATATTCCCATCAATTGTGATAATACAAGCGAAATAAATCTTTCAAAGAATCTCATCAAACACTCTAAGAACAAACACATTGACATTAGACATCATTTTCTTAGACATCATGTTTAGAATGGTGATGTGGTGATGTGGTGTTAGAATTTGATTCATCAACTTGCAAATATTTTCACTAAACCCTTTAATGAAGAAAGGATGAACTTCATTAAGAGGGAGTTAGGAATGCTTTATGGAAGCTCCCTAGGGTCAAAATAAGATCTCATAGAATATTCTTTATTGAGTTTGTTATTTTGAATGATTGAATGATGTGGTCGATAAATGTGTACTTTAATTACTTTGGATACTTTAATTCTTTATGCAAATGTGCTTCACTAAGCCAATTTACATGAATTAATCATCATTGCATCAAGTGGATCACATCTAGAAAGGTCTTTTTTCCTTTCTTTCTTTTCCTTTCTTTTTGCCTTGTAATTTCGCGATTGCAAATATCCATTTGCAGTTGTAATTTATAAGCACTCATCAACTTTTTATTACACTTCAAATTCGCTGTCACGACCTTAGAATGCCACTGCAAATTTTTTTCAATATCCAAAAGTTTTACCATTGACTCCTTTGGTTTCTAAGGAATTCTTAACTATTACTCACTATTTTTGTAATTAGTAGTTATAACCTGAGGTTCAAAATCACTTCGAAGTCGCGAGTTAGATTAATTTTCAAACATTGATTGATTTGACTGTTAACTAATGTCACACCCTCATTTAATGTAAATTTTATCGTTTATTGCTTTTTTCATCAAATTTTTTGCTATTTAAACCATCGCAACACCTTTTCTATTTCACTTTTACCTATTCTCTTCGTCTATCTCTAATTTCTTTTTCTCAAGCTTACTAATTTCTCCAAACTTCACTCAATGGCACCTAAAAAGCTTTCTAGAGCAAAAAAAGGAAAGGGCATAGTCTAACCTTCTGTCCCTTTTGCCCTGTACTTAATGAAAGGATTAACAAAAGAGGAGAAAGAACAACATATAGCGAACTCCAACAAAATAATCCAACATAGCAAAATTCATTCTAGTTTTCTCATTGAGTCCTTTAGAATCAAGGATGAAATTCATGTCTTCCTATCAAACTTAGGCTGGAACGAGTTTATCTTTTAAGATGAACCCAGGTATAAAGAAGTTGTCAAGGAATAGATGTGCACCGTCACCATGAGCAGAAGAGCCAAATCAAAGGTAGGTCAATACAAATTAATTTTTTGGGCTTTTGGAGACCCTTACTTCATCACATTTGAACAACTCTCTAACCTTTTCAACCTTCAAGTGGGAGATGATATCCCTTTCATCATCTCTGCACTTGATATCATCTATTCCGAATTTTGGTCTGAGATTTCCATCGAAACAAAACATGACCCTAAAACATCTCTAGCCAAATACATTCGTACTCTTCCAAATTAGCTTATTCACCATATTATCACTTTTTATATAAATGCTTGAGGTGATGGGAATGAAAAAGTCTCCCAAAAAGACCTAGCATTTTTGTTTTGCTTAACCAAAAACAAGCCCATCCAAACCAGTCGATACCTTATGGATCAATTGATTCATATGAGTATGTAGAGAATAATGAATTTATTATTTATTACTGAAGACAATTTGTCTATTTATACATAAGAGTACATGTGATGTGATAAATACAAAGTAAATGGGATAAGGGATAAATACAAATAAATACAAAATAAATGGGATAAGAGATAAATACAAAGTAAATGAGATAAATGATAAATACAAATAAATACAAAGTAAATGAGATAAGAGATAAATACAAATTAAAACAAATAGATATCCGTAACAACATTCATTTCATATCTACATTTACTTTATTTATTATTTTCTTATTTTAGGGCAATACAGTGGAAGCACTATACGTAAACAGTGAGTTAAACATTTTTGCCAGATGCTAACGGAAGGAAAAATATTTCACATATCTAGCTTTATAGTCATACCAGTGCAATTTAATTATAAAATAAGCCAACTTCCATTTAGTATTAAATTACCCAGAAATGCTTTTATTAAAATGATTGTGGAGGATGATCTACTTATACCATTTGAAAGATTTGAATTCTGTGATTTTTCCAGTGTAAAAGCGTGAGCTGGCAACAAGACTTACCTTTAAGTTATTTTAAAATTTTTCTTCTCATTCAAAGTCCACTATTTCCTACCAATTACTTACACTATTAACTTTGTTTCTACTATTTGTAGATATTTTAGGTCAAGTTATTGCTATTGGGTCTATTAAGGAAGCTAACGTCATGGATCGTATTAAAAGATATATATATATATATATATATATATATATATAATTTGTCGAATTCAAAAGAAACAACATATTCATATTAAAAATGCTGAGTATGATTATATAAATTTGCAGTTGATCTTTATAGATCTTTATGTTTATAGATCTTTATGATTTTATGTATATTAACTTATTATAAATGCGTCTGATCGTGTAGAAATGATATATTAAATATTGTCCTATGGGACAAAATTGCCTGTCAAATTTCTGAGGAAGATGTCTTTACTGCAAAAGTTAATGGCAGTGTTATTATGGTGCTTTTATTTGTGATTGTTAAAAAATTTAATGGTAAATTATGCTCCTTTATTTATCTCAATTATTAATTTATATATAAAAACGTATAACATTTGTGTCATATTATGCTTATTAGATGAAGTATCACTTAACAGCTCTCTGCAACAAGAACTTGTATAAATATTAGAATTCCTGAAGTTTACTCTTTCATTGATGGGTTAGTTAAATATTTTATTTATTTGAAATAATTGTTACCACCATTTAACATGATATTGTTACAGTCTTGCTGAACCAGTTGAGAAAAATCCTCAAACTACAAAATGAGAATCGTTCAACTCGCCCAATTGACAACGAAAAATATATGAACCGAAATACAATTGCAGAGTTGTTGGCTTTAGATATTCATAAAGATCAGGTGCAATTGTTTAGCTATTTCATTTAATTTGTCAACTTAATATTCATATAACATAATTCATATATATTTTACTAATACAAAATTTAAGTGCAAGACAGCAATCAAAGACATAGATGTATCAACTAGATTGTGGTATAGAGCATGCCCACACTGTAAGAACAGTGTTCAAAATAATAGTGAGCAGATTTTATGCAATAACTGTGGGGCACTTAAAGATCCTCCAACTTAATGGTATTGTATATTAATACTGCTTTTGTTCCATTATCATTCTATGTAATTCATAAACACTAACATATAAACTTATAGGTACAAGCTATACGCAATTATGGAGGATGATATAGGGTCCACAAACTTTTTGATTTTTGGTCATGTCGCAGCTGATTTAATTGGCTTATCAGCAAGTAATCTAGCTCGGGGATGTAAAGATAAGCTCTCACTCCCCCCAGCAATGAGTAGAATCTTTGGATTGCAACGACTATTTCAAGTTATGATTAACACTAGAAAGGATGATCCATGCAATTTATCATTTAAGGTGACGTATATTTTTAAAGATGATGATTCCGCACCTCTTGATCAACCTACTCCTGCATCAGTTACTCCATAAAACTCGACATTACTTCGAATAACGTTACCTTTGGGGAGTCAACAAATCATTAAAAGAGTGTTAATCTTCTTCGACGAAGGCGAAAACCCAGAAAAACAACTTCAACATAGTTCTGGTATCGATCTGTACCACTGAACTGAGTAGACATTAATTTCCTATCGAGTCCCCAACTAACAGAACCCGCCTTAGGTAAACTTTTATTTTCATGCAAAATTATGAACTACATTGAACATGATATGTTTTTAGTGTATAAAGTATATTATTATGTGTAATTCAAGTCAACTAAATCCACGGCGCTGCGTGGTGATGACCTTTGAACAGGCCCAAATGTATACGGAATAATATGTTTGTTTCATGTATATTTAATGTGTGGTTATATTATTAATAGGGAATCGTATTTCGTGTTCTGACAGAAATCGTATTTTCCGTTGGTCAGTTATTGTTGTCAAGCCATACAAGCAGAACATCAAGCACACGCATGCTTCATCCTTAGTTTATATTTACATCAAGCACACGCATGCTCCTCCTCATTCTCTCTCTCTCTCTCTCTCTCTCTCTCTCTGTATTGTTAAATGGACCAATATAGGTTCCTTAGGAGCCTACCACCGATTCCTTTGAACTTTTGTGGGTTCCTCTCAAGGAAATTGCTACGAGTTCTTTGTAACTGGACCAGTTTAAAAGAAGTCGCCGCTAGTTTGTCTAGAATTGCACTCTTGAACTTTTAAATCTTATCCAATTTTATCATTATCCACTTGAGTCCTATTTTAGAGGGTTACAATCTTATTTTTCTTTTCAATCAAGTCCAAAATTCGTAAATCAAATTCAAAATTTTCTAGATTGATCCTAAAAATTTTTAAATTAATTTTGTAATCTATAATTAAAATAAAATAAATATTCTAGTGTTTTAGAGAGATTTATTCTTATCAAAGTAATCCGATTTCGAGGCACACAATCCCGACCTTCATCATCAGGGCATCTTATCTTGGATTAAAAATTTAGTTTCTACATATTGCCCTTTACGTTAATTGGGTCTGTTTAAAAATATTTCTAAAATCATCTTTGAAAACGCTTTTTTCAAGCAAAGCATGACAAAATATGTGATAGTAATACATAAACATATAAAAAGCACAGACCAGGATATAACGAAAGGACATACCTTTGCTAGCTTACATCTTGACTTATAGAGGAAATCTTTGTTCTTCAACCTGTATCTCAGTTAACAACTTTGCCCAGATCGCCTACATATTAGTTGCTCCGAAGATCTTTGCCTACATCTCAATGGGAATGAAATGCCTACATCTCCATGTGGTCATGTTGCCTATACATTTGGCTTTATTGCTGAAGGGGGCTGCGTTTAGTTCTTGACTCTACTACTGGTGTCGCACCTATATCTCGGCTATTACAGTGCCTATACACTTGTCTCTATTGTAGATGACATCCATTCATGGGCTATTACAACGTCATCTTTCTGACTCTATTACAAATGCCATGTCTACTTCTCTGTTAATGCAACACCTATACATTCAGCTCTACTGTAGTTAATATGCCTACTTCTTAACTGTAGTGTAGCACCTATTTCTCAATTATCGCAGACAATGCACCGACTTCTTGGAAGATGCAGCACTATCTTCTTGGCTCTACATTTATTTTAGAAGTCACTGAACTAGTGTCTACTTCTCAGCTGAACTCGTCTTTAATAAGGACCACTATCCTCGATTCTTTACCTACATCTCGACGTCATCTTACTGGGGTTATCGATTTTGATTCTTTGCCTACACCTCGACGTTGTGAGTCAGACTTCATCATCATTTGGCCTTCACTATTTATTTATTGTGGATTTCTATTCTTAACATTAGTCATATCATTATTCAGAAGTCATCAATTTTGAATACTTCTTGGCATCTTAGATCTGCCATTGGCTTAGTTCTCGATTTATAAAAAAAAATAAGGAAACAAATTCATTAATAAAAGGGAAGAGATAAAACACCCTTTTCAATAAAAAAAAAAAAAAAATACAGGTGAACTAATGGACTGGCTATCTAATTATTAGCCATGGACAAAGTTGTGCTATGTCTGGCTATTGTATCCACCATAAAATTATGTACTAATCGTATAGAAAAGTTTCTAGCAAGAAATATAGACAAAAGAATATGATAGTTACAACTATTGCATTTATACACCTTGAGCCCACTTCCCGGGAATTTCCTTGCCATTTCTTGGGTATTATAATGTTAAGTCAATAGCGGAAATGTCTCTCTAGGAAAAACCTATAGCCTTCTTTTTTTTTTTTTTTCTTTGGGCCTGATCTGTCATATATAAAATAGTTCATGCGATTTAATTGAATTGGACTATTATTAAATATTTTAAAACATTGGATTAGTAGTAATTGAACTAGCAAACAAAGACCTAATTTAGGTTTTCTTCTCTCCTCATAGAAGAGCTTCCACCCTCGTTCTCCTTAGGTTGGCAGCTGCCATCATTCTTCTATCATTTTTTTTTCTCCTTTTTCGTAGCATTTTTAGTAACTTGGCTTTTATTTATAGTAGTTTACTTAGATCTTCAGATCTGATATTTTGCTCCACTCTATGTGGCCTTTTATTCTTCTCTTCATGAAAGTTATGCTTGAAACTTGAGTTTGATGCGGAGATCCTTCAAGATCCAAGGCTTAACCTATCTAATCTGGATATTGTGATGTTCTTGACCATTGAAGTGAGCTATGGTAAAGCCACTAGTTTGCAGAGGAGATGGAAGCCTTGTTCTGGTGTCATTGGCACTCAGACTGCTACTTCGTATTAATCCATGGCCATTTCTAGCTTTCAAATGGAAGCAACAATCTACCTCTGTAATCTCGCACTCATGCTAAAGTTCTAGTATTGATGGATGTATTAGTGCTTTAATTTATTCTTTGCATTGGATTATATTTTAGTTTTTAGGATTATTAGGTATGTATTATCCTTTCTAATGAATTTCTCTTTGTAAAAAAAAAAAAAGAACATTGGATTAGTTAAACGACTATATATTTAACATAGACTCATTAATAAAATCAGCTTTTTTTTGTCAACTCACATGATTAATGAAAGCGGGGTGTATGTATGAACAAATTATCAAAAAAATTGTAAAGTTAAGTGTGATTTTTAAATATGTTATAATTTTCATATTTTATTAATAAAGTATATAAATTTAACTTTTTAAGCCTATTATCTAGTTAAATTTCAAGTTTCTCAATTTTTTAATTTTCTAATTTAATTTAATATTAACTTTTAATTTTAATTAGAATGATACTTTTATTTTTTAGACTATTTAAATCTAATTTTTTATCAAATAATGTGAAATTTTGATTTTTCATATTTTATACTAATTAAAATAATTTATAATTTATGAACTAATAAAACCCTAATTTAAAAATTTTCAAGAAACTTGAAAACATTAAAATTAATTAAAACTTTCTAATCTAGAAAAACAAATAATATAATATTGCCTCTAACTTATCAAGAATTAAAATATAATTCTTTTATTATCTTTATTTATCAAATATTTAATAGCCACTCATTCTCATGCTTAAGGAAGTGATAAAGAGATCCAAGTCTAGTCAACTTCAAGTCAAGTCATTTTTGGCTTAGATCAATTGCGGATTGAATCTTTTTCAATCAGGTTGGACCATCAGGTCAATATATAAAAAAGAATTTGGATTATTTTTCATATTTCAGACTGAATTGATCACTCATAATTTTAATTTCTTAAAAATAAAAATATTTTTTGATTTTTAAATAAATTTTAAATATTTTAATAATCTAAAATTTTAAATATTTTAATAATCTAAATCATCTCATTCAGGTCAACCTACAAGCTAGATCAAAGATTGGATCACTTCAAATTAATCTCTGGATCATATTGTTTTTCATCCAAAAATTCTCGAGTCATTTCAGGTTTCCTTTCAAATCAACTCGAGTTCGCATCAATTTTTTATATGAATCATTTTAGCATATATTTTAAATTAGAAATTAGGATTTTTCTTATTTTTATAGTGTTTTTATTTTTGAATAAATTAATATCTGTCTTTTTTATGTTCGTTCAGGAATTCTCTAAAAATGAGTTAAATTGTAGTTTTCAACAGTGTTATATAGGCTATTTCATGGCTTATGCGTAAGAGCATGAAGAGATGCAGAGTTGACCAGTCGGCAGAGCAAAATCTCATAAATAGTTAAATGCATAGGTTGTTACTTGGTTTATGTACCAGGCCATGTAAAACGTCAGATCCAAAATTAAGAAATGCAAGCAGACTATCTTTTTAAGATAAGAAAGATGTAATTTGAATAGGAATTTATGGGTAGAAAAAGAGCAGATTTTTAGAAGAGAAAAATGAATTCAAGATCTACACAAAATAAAAGGAAGATTTTGTGAAGATTAGAGGTCATTCTCTTGAGGTTTTCATTATTTTTGTTAGGAAGACTTTTCTTTGGAAATTCTTCTACTCAATTTTGATGGATTCTTTCTTCTTTGTTTCTTTTTCTTCTTTTAGGATGAACTAATTCTTTAATTCTAGGGATAGCCAAATATTTATTTCATGAATCTATGAAGTGATTTTTACTTCAATTGGGTTAAGTGTCTTGATTTAATATGTTTGAACTTAATTGATATTGTATGTTTGAACGGCCACATATGTGCAATATTTGAGATTCTAAATGATGGAGAGATAATGAAAGTCTAGGGTCAGTCTTAACATATTAAATTAGGAGATGGAGACCCTGAGAGTAGGCTCGAGTTTTAGAGATATTCAAGGATTATTCATGAAATTTAATTCATTGTTATTAAATTTTATGACCATGAGAATAGGCATTCCAGTAATAATAGACTTAATTTTGCTCCAGAAAGATTAATAGATAAATTAGGAAAATTAATCTTCAAGCACAACTTAATCTCAATTGAATAATTCTGTTGATATATTTATGAAATGGTATTATGGCGTACTTGAATTCCCTATAAATTATTATCATATAGAGTTTCTTTTCATTTAATTTTTGTTTTATTTAATTAGTTTTGTAATTTCAATTTTTATTTATTATTCTCTTATTATTTTGATTGCTAGATAATAGAAAAATTAAGACTTTATTAGTTCTTGTGTAAACCAATCCTAGTGAGAACGATCTCTACTTATCATTATATTACTTGAAGTGATTTGTGCACTTGTAAGAGTTTTACACGCAATAAGTTTTTAGCGCTGTTGCAGAGGATTGATTTTTCATAATATCAATTTCACTTAAGATTTCTATTAATCTAGTTTTAATTTTTGTGATTTTCATTGTGTTTCATCTCTTTTGATAGGTAAAGCACTTAGAGTGTGTGCCATTCGAAAAGCCTAGAATCATTTGAGTTTGATCATGAAATCAAGCACATTTTCATCATCAAAGGCAAATTCAAAAATAGAAAAAGAGTTTGTTAAAGGTAACAATGGTTGAGGAGAGGCAATAAAAGATGTTACTAGAATTTGCAATGCACAAACCTAAGAGACGCAATCGAGTATTATGAAACCCATTTTTTTTAACAATAATTTTGAGATTAAACTAACAATTATCCAGATGGTGAAGCAAAACACATTTGGGGCAAAGCTAAAGAGGATCTAAATGCATATATCACCAATTTTCTTTAAATTTGAGCAACATTCAAGATTAATGGGCAACCAATCATGCAATCTGATTATGGTTATTTTCCTCCTCCTTAAGAGATAAAGTGAAAAATTGGTTGAATTCTGTGTCACCTAACTCATTTTTTACTTGGGAGGGTCTCTCTAATGCTTTCTTGGCAAAATATTTTCCACAGGCAAATACCGCATAATTAAGGCAAACAATTGCAAGTTTTCAACAAGAGCTAGGTGAGACATTATATGAAGCATGGGAGAGATTTAAGGAGTCACAAAGAAGTTGTCTCAAATTACTAGATAGTCCAAACCTTCTGCAATAGGTTTAACCATTTGATATGCATTACTATTAATGTCATAGAAGGAGATGCACTCATGGAAAAATCAACTGATTCAACATATGAATTGTTAGAAGAGATGGCCTCAAATAACTATCAATGGGCAAGTGAAAGGGGAATTAACAAACGAGTTACAAGTGTTTATGACAAGATGTCTATACCGTGCTTAATGCCAAGGTGGATGCTCTTACAAAAAAGCTTTGAAGTGTGAGTGTGCATGTTATCAATACCCTACTGCTGACTTATGAATGGTATGAAGAAGCACATATAGGAACCGAATGCTAATTAAGGAGTCCTTTTGCTCAAAATTCTATCAAGCAAGTGCAATATGTTTCCAACTTCAATAAGCAGCCTCACCATCCATATTCCAACACCTATAATCTTGAGTGAAGGAATCATTCTAACCTCTCATGGAGCAATCAAGCTACTCAAGGTAAGCCTTCTCATTTAACCTAACCAATTTAATAAGAAGAGAAGCAATCTTAGGACTTGCAAAAATTATTGATTGAGAAGTTTGAGAAGGTGGAGACCAAGCTAGATAAGATAGACAAGCTTGAAGTGAGGGTGACTCAAATAAAGAAACATAACAAAAACTTGGAGATGCAAATTTGGTAATTGGCTAACATTATCGATGCAAGAATGCAAGATACACTCCCTAACAAGAGTAAAATTAACCAAAGAGAACAATGCAAGGCAACTACTGTGAGAAGTGTTATGGAGATACCCAATCCCCCATACAAGGACAAGGGAGAAAGTGATGAAACAACCTCAAATTTCAATCTAAATGAGAAAGATAGTGTGGATGAAGCTCAAGAGGAAGAAGAAATTAAGCCTAAACAGATAAAACCTTATGTTCTACCAATTCCTTTTCCTCAACGATTACAAAAATACAAGTTGGACCAATATGCTAAGTTCTTAGAGATGTTCAATCAAATTCATGTCAATATTTCATTTGTCGAGATCCCAGCACAAATGCCAAAATAAGTAAAATTTCTCAAAAATCTTTTATCTAACAAGAGGAAGTTAGAGGAATTTGAGACCATAGCTCTATCTGAGGAATGTAGCTCCATAATCCAAAGCTTTTAGACTAAGCAGTTTCTTTATTTTTTGCCAAATTTTTCATTGCAAATTTGATAAAGCACTATGCGATTTAGGCTTAGTATTAGTCTAATGTTTCTTTCTGTTGTAGGAAATTGAAGCTTGGTAAGATCCAACCAACTACGATGATATTACAATTAGTGGATTACTCTATGAAATACCCAATTAGAGTAGTAGAAACGTTATCATGCAAGTAAGAAAGTTTATTATACCAGTAGATTTCATTCTACTTGATATGGATGCGAATGTGACCATTCCTAACAACCATGGAAGTCATAATTGAAATGAAGACTCAGAAGCTAACTTTGAATGTGATGGAAGAATCAATGAAGTTCAATGTTTTCAAAGCAATAAAACAACTTTCTCCCATTAAAGATTGAAATAGGGTGGATGCAATTTATGAGCTAATTCAAGAGGTTTCTTAGCTAGAGCATCCTAAGGATCCATTAGAATTTTGCATGGTTAAAGGGGTATCACCATTGTATGAGGATCATGAAAGTGTAACCCATATTTGGAAATAACAACTCCATTTAAAGATTACAAGTTTGAGAATTTGAGACAAGGTCAGGTTCTTCCTCCTCTTTCAATTTAAAAAGTTTCAATTCTAAAGCCAAAACCTCTTCCTCATCGTTTGAGGCATGCGTTCCTCAGTGATGCTTATAAAAATACCTAGATATAAAAGGAGAAAATCAAGTTATGACATGCTAAGCACATTCATAAGCATTTTTTTTGAAATGGGATAGTATGTGTTATTATTTAAATTCTTATCTTAGACTTTTTCTTGGAAAAGCTGAAATTTCATGGATTGAAACTTTTCAAGGTGGTGCAAGTTTTTCCACATGAAGCTTTAGAATTGCATGGAAATGGTGCTAAAACATTCAAAGTGAATGGTCATCATTTAAAGCCTTCTTTTTATGATGACACGTTGTAAAATGGAGAAATTATTCTCCTAAATTCACATTCAAACAGAGAATTTATGGAAAAAGTCGAGCTAATGACTTTAAACAAGCATTTGTTAGGAGGCAACACAATGGTTTAATTTATTTCAGTCAATTTAGTTTGTTTATTTCAAGTTCTACATGTTATTTTTTTTTTAATTTTCAATTTTTAGTTAGTTTAGTATATAAATTCTTAGAAATTCAATAGTTTTTGCTAGTTTTATTCTTAGTTAGATCATTATTTTTGTGTTTAATTTGAGTTAATTTTGTTAATTTTGATTAATTATCTGTTATTTCGGGAGCAATGATCATGTGGTAGCAGTAGCAGATGAGATTATGGAGGGCATAGTATTTTGAAGGTTCAAAAATGGAGGAAAATATTGAAATTCAATTGTAATCATGTTGCATGGGCGATGCATTGGACCAAGCGATGTCATATGACAGCTCACTTAAATACTCATCTTGTTTTCCTCCTAACCTTAACACACACAAATCCTAAACTTTATTCGCAGTCACCTCCCTTTTCTCCCAACATACTCACTTTCTCTTTCGTCTAAAAACCACCCAAATCTTATCATGTCCATCACCAAAAAGTTGCAAAAAGAAATTCAATTAGTTTTTTTGGCTAGCTTCTCTTTGAAAAAGAAAAAAAATAGAAGTCGCCATATAATGGAGTGTTTAGGTCATATTAAGAACAAGTTGAAGAGTGTACAAGATCAATTGACATTTTTTTTTTTTTTGCACAAATGGGGTTCCAGCAATAATATCCACAACAAATCAGTGATTTTTAATCTTTTTTCTTTTTTCAAAATTAATTTTTGTGTCTTATCTTTTCTTTATTTTTTCTATTTTTTCTTCTATTATTTTTTGATACTGCTATTTTGGTATTTTGTGTTTCAAATTATTGCAAGTTCAGAACTAATTTTTTCAATAATTTTATTTTGAGATATTTTGTGTTTAATTATTATAGGGTTTGAATTAGCAATTTGACTCTTTTTTTAATGATGTTTGAATGTTTGGGTGTTTGAGTAATTTGATGTTTTGTTTATTGAAGTATTTGTTATTTTATTTTTATTTTTTTGGATATCAATTATTTGAATTTTTGTTTACTGTGAATTGTAACCATTGGTTAATTTGCTTAGTTTCTTTTTTTTTTTTGTGGATGCAATAACGAGAAAAATATTTGTTTGTGGAAATTATGCTTATTGTTTTACAAGTAAAAAAAATTGAATTGTGATTATTAGAAAATTAGCCATTATGGTTATTAGTTTATAAAAATAACAATTATGGATATTTGATTTATGATTTTTAGTTCTATTTTTCATGAATGGTGATGTAGTTGGAGAGATGGTTGCATTATAATTGTTAAGAGTTGTGTTGTCATGAAATATTTAATTTACAAGTGAAGATATTGTGAATTTTATGAAATTATTTTGTAATTAAATTTCATGAAATGGTGGTAATTCTCAAGATGTGAAAAATATGAATTTAATAAATAGATTGAGAATTTTATTCAACAATTGTGTTTTTAGTGAATAGAAATATTTTTGTGGATTTGGGTTTGTTATGATTGTTGAAAAATTTTGCAAACTGAGATAGTGCTGTGAAGATATTTTTGAAAATTTTTAGAATTGTTTGTATGCTGCAAACATGCTATTAGATTAAATTTCAGGTGCATGACCTGTTACGACAGCCCTTTCACATATACCTAGTTATATTCACATGCAAGTCTATTTGTTTTTACATTCATTTATTGATTCCACATTTTTCTAATTAATCCTAGTTTATTGGTGAAGGAAAGACTCATCTACAGCAACTAAGTTTCGTGGATTTGATTAATTTTAGGAATTAATTTGGCACCAAGTCATATCCAAGTAACATGAAAGGGGAGTATTTTTCTTTTTGTCCTTGCAATTTTATTTTTCTTTCAAACATTGATGATGATATTTAATTTAAGTTTGGGAGAGTGATTTTAATTAATTCTTTCAATTTTTATTTTTTTGTGAATATTAGAATTAGATTTATTTTGTTTTTAATTTTTTTGGGTAAATTGTTTGATCTAAAAGTGAAGATGAATTAACTTGAGAGTGATCACTTCATGATTTATGAATTCTTGGATTTTGTAATACTTGTAATGGAACTATGCATGATCAATTTTATTAAAAGATTTGAACATTTGAATAAGTTTGATAAATGATGCAAGTAATTTCTTGTTAGGTTGATTGAAAAACTTGCTTGAATTATTACACCTAAGAATTGATTACTTGTTTAGATTCAAGCATATGCATGCTAGTTTGTTAAAACCTTTTCCTCTAATTATAGAATAAGGCATACAATCTTTTAAGACGAAATAATAATTCACACTTGATCAAGGAAATGATTTAGGCATTCTTTTTGTTAACCCATTTAGCCCCGTCCACACATTATAATTTTTATTTTTATTTTTACTTTGCACCCTTTTTGAGCCTTTAAATACACTCTCATAGTGTATACAAATTTTTTTCTTGGTAACCTTAACTTTATTACCATATAACTCATATGGTAATTTTTAAGTGGCACTAGAATTTTCATTTTATTTGTTGAGAAAGTTGAATTATCTTCTTGATGGTATATATGAGCATATGTGTAAGTCTTTGATATTTGAGAAGAAAAAAAAAAGTTGGGATGTATAATGCTTGCACACTTACAAAAAAAAAAAAAAAAAAGGATGTATAATGCTTCCATACTTACAATTTGTTGGTTATTTGAGTTTGTGTAAAAAAAATAGAGAAAATAGAAAAAGAAAAAATAAAAAGTTGAAAATTGTTAATTTTTTGAGCTCTAATACTTAAATTGTTTAGAGTTCACATTTTTATGTGAGATGCATTATGTTCACAATTTTATGTGAGGTACATTATGTATACAATTTACTTTTGAGTTTTGTGATGAATTGGAATTTTTCGAGTGATTATTGCATAGGAATAAAAAAAATGAAAGGTTTGACAAGTTGGAAAATTTTGAGAACATATAGGAATTTTGTGTTACTTGATTATTTTCATTCTTGGAATTCTCTTGCTTGAATCTTTTTATCATTTTATTTGGCATGAAATTTTACTTTAGCTCCATTACAAGCCAATAAAAGACCTTTTGATCATTGATGAAGTGTATAGTTACATTATTGTGTGTTCTTACCCATGGAATTATGCATAACATTAGTTTAGGAAGAGGTTTGACAATATTAGCTTGTATTATTTTTGTTGTTAAATTGCATAAAAAGCAAAAAAAGGTGTATTGTCATTTTTGCATATTTCTTGATTAATTTATGCTTGGAATTGCTTGCAAAATTTTGATAGTGAACTTCAATGTTATGAATTTTCTTATGAGTTTGATTGTGTCAGTTTATTATGGAGTTTTCTAAATTCAATGGTTTGTAATTATGATTTGAATAGTTTTCTTGTTATTTCTTTTTTTTTTTTTTACTTAAGGACAAACAAAACTTCAAGTTTGAAACAGTTTAATAAGAGTCATTTTAGCTTATATTTTAGATTAGAAATTAGAAATTTTTCTTATTTTTATAATTTTTTTATTTTAAAATAATTTTTTATCTTTTTTATGTTCATATAGTAAATTTTCAAAAAACAAGCTAAATTATAGTTTTCAGTAGTGTTACATGGACTATTGTGTGGCCGATGCATGGAACCATATAAAGATGCAAAGTTAACCAGTCAACAGAGCAGAATTGTGTAAGCAATTAAGTGCATGGGTTGTTGCATGACCCATGAATCAGGCCATGCAAAACGTCATTTCAAGAATTGAGAAATGCAAGAAAGCTGCCTTTTTAAGATAACAAAGACCTAATTTGCATCGGGATTCCTAGGTGGAAAAAGAGCAAATTGTCAAAAGAGAAAAGTCGATCCAAGATTTACACCAAATGAAAAGAAGATTTGGTGACTATTGGAGGTCATTCTCTAAAGGTTTTTATTGTTTTTGTTAGGAAGACTTTTCTTTGGAAATTTTTTTACTCAATTCAATGGATTCTTTTTTTTTTTCTTTTAGGATGAACTAATTCTTTAATTCTAGGGATTATGGTGAAAGCCCAATATTTATGTCATGAATTATAAAGTGATTTTTGCTTCAACTTGGTTAAGTGTCTTAATTTAATATGTTTGAGATTAATTGATCTGGCATGTATGAACGACCACATACGTGCAATATTTGAGATCCTAAATGATAGAGCGAGAATGAAAGTCTAAGGTTAGTCTTAGCATATTAAACTAGGAGATTAAGACCATGATAGTAGATTTAACTTTTAGAGATATTCAAAGATTATTTATGAAGTTTTATACATTGTTATTGAATTTTGTGATCACGTGAGTAGACATAATTTCAGTAATAATACACTCAATTTTGCTCGAGAGAGAGTATTAGGTAAGTTAGGAAAATTTATTTTCAAACGCAATTTTATCTCAATTGAAATAACTTTCTTGATATATTTATGGAATGGTATTGTAGGAAACTCGAATTCCCTAGAAATCATTATCATATAGAGTTTCTTTTCATTTAGTTTTAGTTTTTTTAATTATTTTTACAATTTTAATTTTTGTTTATTATTCTCTTTTTATTTTGATTCTTAAATAATAGAAAAATTAAGACTCTATTAGTGTTTGTGTAAAACAATTCTTATGAAAATGATTTCTACTTATCATTATATTATTTGACCTAATTTGTGCACATGCAAGGTTTTATACACGACAATTTTTATCGAATCAAGAACTGTCGTCTCTATACCCTTATAATCAAATTCAAAATATTAGCTATAGTTTACAAATATATTCTATTTGAATTAATCATTGAGAATGATTTTGATGTTAAGTATTTGCTAGATAAAGATAACAAAAGAAAATTAGATTACTTGTAGGACCAATCATTGTGTGAACGAACTCTACTTATCATTATATTATTTGAAGTGATTTGTGCGCTTGTAAAGTTTTACATGCAACAATTTTTGTCAAATCAAAAAATGTCGTCTCTACACCCTTATAATCAAATTCAAAATATTAGTGACATTGTAGTTTATAAATATATTCTATTTGAATTAATCATTGAAAATGATTTGATATGTGACATTGTAGGTTACAAATACATACTATTTGAATTAATGATTGAAAATGATTTGATATTAAATATTTGCTAAATGAAGATAACGAAAGAAATTTATATTTTAATTCTTAAAGAAATTTATATTTTAATTCTTACATTGTTAGATTGAGAGGAACGAGTGAAAAATTTTATAGACTAAAATATTAATTGATTTTAATTTTTTTCAAGTTTCTTGAAAAATTTTTAAAATTAGTTTTGCAATTTCAAAATGATCAATTATTTTATTAACGAAAAATATGAAATCAATTTTATATGTTACTTGATAAAAATGCAAACCTAAATAGCTTGTTTGTGCTATTTGAATTAATTATCAAGAATAATTGAATATTCATTATTTTGGTCCTTAAATATTATATCGTAGATTGAAAAAAATATAAAAAAAAAAAAAGTTAGACTAAAAAATTTCAATTGATTTTAATTTTTGCTCAAGTTATTAAATTTCAAATTTAATTTTATTATTTTAAAATTATAAAATATTTTTATTAATAAAATATAAAATTAAAATTTATATTGTTTGATAAAAATAAATCTAAATATCCTGAATATAAAATATTATTCTAATTAGAATCAAAATTAAATTTACTACAAAATATTATTTTTTCATAAAATAAATCTAAATATTATTGTTTCATAAAAACATGTGAAAACCTACAAAATATTTACTATTTAAACAGCGATAATGACATCATTATAAACATTTTTTAAAAATAAATATATCTTCACCACTAGATGTAAGACAATTTTAATTTCAATATAATATAATTTACTTTCATCAGTGCTAATTTATATTTTGCGCTAATAAGAGCTTTTACTTTTTTTCTTTACTTTTTTTAATAATAAATCAATGTCTTGAATTTTTCTTTTTGATTTCTCATGTAAATATTCTTTTTAAAAGTGGCTATTATTTTAAATGTGGATAATTTTTCTAATAAAAAATGCCTTTGTTTTTTGAGAATATTAACTTTTTCTCTTTTAGTTAGCATAACTCCATTCATTGATACATTTTTTTTCCTAAATACCCTTAAGTTTTTATTAGTCGTATATAAATTGATCATGTCATACTTGATAATAATTAAATATTATAAAAAATAGTGTACATTTTTAGTAACCACACTATTTATTTTCTTTTCTTTTTCTTTTTTTTTTTTTTGAAGCATGGAGAAAGTCATTGAAAAAAGATAAGAAAAACCAAATTTTCTTTTTATTATAATCATATACATTGATGAACATTATATATTGAATCATATTTGTGTATGCAAATGATGTTATAATTATGTATCAATAACAATTAAATCTTATTTAAAAAATTTAGAGTATATTTTTACTAACCACACAATTTTTTCCTTGGACTAAGATGACATAAAGCTAGGTTATTGCCCTATTAGAAGTAGCAATGCAATCAATAATAAGATTCATCTATTATTGTGGTAGAAGAGTTCCAAGGTTCATCTATTGTTTGTGGTAGGAGAGTTCCTTTTTAATGGGATACCAATGTTGGTGAACTGATCCTTAAACATAATTTCATGCACCAAATTTCTTTATGGTGCTAGAAAATAGTTTTGGGAAGTTTAGGGACAAAAATGTTTCTCCTTATTGAACAAATAGTAAATGAAAATAGGAAGTGTGAACTTTGTAAGGAAGCCATGTGGGATTTTAGATTTCTTTTTGTTTTCTCTTTTATCGGGGCAGACAAGAGCCGAAGTTGATAATGGAGGTGGAGACACTCAAAGGAGCGTATTTATAATGGAAAATTTAGGTATAATTTTAAGTAAAAAAAGCATAATTTTTTAGCACTCAGTATAAGGCAAAGCAAACTCCATTAGCAATATTAAATATGTCTCCCTTCATCTCCATTTGCACACATCATAGAGTTCTCTTAATAGTGCTCTATGTATAATCCAAATGCCATCATACATAGCATTTGTTTTGCTTTTGTTTTAGTAGCAATTGCTGTTGATCTGATTCCTTTTTTTCATTTCTCTATAAGTGATTTTCTTATATATATATATATATATATATATATATATATATATATATATACAGTATTCTTTGCTTGTTTTCTTGGATTGGATTGGATTGTTTCGTAAATGTGGATTCCTTTTTCTTTTTTTTTTTTTCTTTTGTCTTTTGTGTTTTTTCTTTTTTTGATGTTTATACAAGAAGCTTAATTTATAGCTTAGTTCAGTGATTAAACATATTGCAACTACTCTGTGTGTATATGTGTGTACGCGTGCACGATACTTTTCCAAATTTGATCTCTTGTGGAAGTGAATTTTTGTTATCATTCAATATTATTGCTGAATGTTTGTGATTATTATAGAGCAAATCATGTGGATTACTTATAACTGCTTCTTCTCCAACTATCCATAAGAAAGGCAAAGGTTTATATTGTTATTATAGAGGAGAAGCCTGTAATAAGTTATAAAGAAGGTATCCCTGGCTTTGAAGCTATCGTTGTGGATAGTGATGGGAAGATTGATACCACCAGGTATTGTATACATGTGTTTCTGGTGGGTGCTGATGCTAGCAAGCTTGAGATTTTTTCATCATTTGTTTGATATGTCTTCATAATTTGCCTATGGATGGAATTTTAAAATTTGGGTCTCACTCTCATTTAACTTTTCAATTGGAATCTTTACTTGAGATATTTCCTAGGTGGACTGTGCGCTTTTAGCGTATATCAAGTGTTTAATAGATTGAATGTAGTGAGTTGTTTTGAAGTGTCAAATTTATGCATATACAAGCATGCGTGCAACTATGGTTGCTTGAACCAATTCTCAGTGGTTGATAGCTGATTGAACTTGCATGCTGTTAATGTGTTAATAGGTCATAAAATAATATTAGCAGCTATTAATATTCTTATATATATTTCTTGCTTTGACATAATAATTAAATTGCATGCTTGACAAGTTATGCAGTTAGATCCATCATAACAAGCACCTTATATACTGTATATTTTTATTATTTAAATTTAAGTAAAAAGCGTATAACTTTTTAAAAAATAAAAATATTCATCCTAAGAGATTTTAAATTAGTTTAGAATGAGTCTATCTATGTAGGCCAAAAATTTTTTAAATTCGATAACAAGCCCTTGAGGGGGTGTTTAGAGCATGTTT
The DNA here is from genome assembly GCA_949677035.1 of Omphalea diandra. Taxonomy (NCBI): domain Eukaryota; kingdom Viridiplantae; phylum Streptophyta; class Magnoliopsida; order Malpighiales; family Euphorbiaceae; genus Omphalea; species Omphalea diandra. The sequence continues at coordinate 1,109 of CATIWR010023727.1, read as the reverse complement.
GGTGTTACAATTAAAAAAAATCTGATTTTAAGATTAAAAAAAAAATAACAGATTCTCTTTATTAATAGATTATAACTTTTTCAACCAGTTTTGTAACTAAAAAATGTGATTTTGAAAAAAGCTTATTTTTTAAACTTTTATTAATAGTATTTTTTTTACTTGTAAAATTTATATTTAAAAAATCTATAATAAGATAAGAGAACATTTTTATTTTATTTTTTATCTCAAAATCAAATTTTATTAATAGCAATGCCAAACATACTCTTAGTATATCTAATAGATGCAATGAATAAAGATTTTTCATTAAACATTTTAAAAATAATTATTTGGCAAACCATATAAAACAACAACTGACAATGGATACAACTCCAATAAACTCGGTTGTTATTTGAAGATTTTTTTTTGAACTTCTACTATTTTAACAAAAAAAAAAGTTAAAATTATTTTTATTTTATTATTATTGTTAAAGTTCTACTATTCAACTACCAATTATAAATTATAATATTCCAATAATTTATATAAAAAATAATTTATTTTAAATTATTATATATAAGTTTTACAAAAAAAATTATATGTAGAATGTTTTAATCATTAAAAATATATTGATATATATGACTAACATTAAAAAAATAATTATTAAGATTTCATAAATACAAATTAATAATTATTGAATTATAAGTTTTGAAATTATACTATATGAACATATGTAAAAAAATATATTGTTTTGTTATATTATAATTTTAATTTATTTAATTCAATATATAAAAATATTAACAGTATATTCTTATTATTTATTTTATGAATTAACAATAACTATTAGACATAATTTATTAAACATTTAATATCAAACAACTATCAACAATCGTTATCGCTATTTCAAATAGATCTCAAAAATACTTTCTAGTTCTGCTATTGTGGAAAAGAATAAAGAGAACCAAATATTCTTTTTGGTATAATCATATGCACTATTGAACATTATATATATATATATATATATATATATATATATATATATATATATATATATATATATATATATATATAAAAAAAAAAAAAAAAAAAAAAAACACGTTGGAAAAAAAAAAAAAATATATATAGAAATAAAAAAA
>CATIWR010023716.1:0-38354 GCA_949677035.1 Omphalea diandra | reverse complement strand
ATATTTATATTTATTTATTTATTTATTTATAATAGGAATTTCGAAAAGATAATAATCTTAGAAGTTAGGCTCAAAATAATATTTCATATTGGTTCTAATGAAATATATATATATATATATATATATATATATAGACTCTCCTATCATCCAGTCTACACAACCAAAAGCGTAGGAGCATTTCACGATTTTTGACTTTTTGTGAGTTAGTATTATATATTTTTATTTCATAATAGCTACTTTAGATTAAAAGAGCCTAATGGCTATTAGTATTGGAGTATAGGATTTTGCTCTTGTTCTCATTCCAAATGCTTGACTATGTTGATTATATATATATATATATATATATATATATATATATATATATATATATATATATATATATATATATTTGATATTAAAGATTTATTATTATTATTTTATTTAAACTCAAGAAGTATTTTCATTTGAATTAATAAATAGTATATGTATATACTAGTGCATTATCCAATGCTTGTATATTTGTTGTGTATGATTCATATTAAGGCGTGAATGCATGCTCACCTAGTAGGTTGTAGGAGTATATAATATTGCCTCACTCTAGAGACTGACGGTCTCAATTAATTTTTTAGGTAGTAGTTGATCTAACAGATTATTTATGGTAGCCTCACAGTCTTTCATCTGCAAGTGCATATTTGTTTCTAATTGTGGCAAACTCGTAGTCTTTCATCTGTAAGGGCATATTTGTTTCTAACTTATTCAAATTTTAGACCTCTACAATTTAGAGTAGTAAAACTTTTATATTGATGAATAGTGTGAATTTAAAGATTATGTTCATTTTTGCCCCATTAGCATGGATTGTAAGGATTGAATCCATCTTTTCCAATATGTAAATCACATGATTTAATCTATTATCCTCACAAAGTCCCAATAATTATGAATTAAAAACTTGCTAAAAGTAAATTGGTATAGATTTGCTATGAGTTTCGAAGGTGTTAAGCCTATCCATTCCTTGCACTAGTCATGATTTAAATGGAGCTGTGACAAATTTGGTATCAAAGCTTTAGCTTTAGAATTTATAAGGCCTAATGTAGTTTTTGTTGATATTGCAGAGTTAGGATTCAATACATCTTTATGTAATTTCATTGCTTTTTATTTTTGGCATTTATCATTAACATGTTTGTTACTCAAAGGCTAGAGTATTATTAGACTCGGGTGTTACACACTCATTTATCCCCTTTAGTTTTGCCATGAGTTTGGTTTTTCAATCATCATACCTTTGAGTGAAGCCTTAGAGGTGGATGTTGTGTTTCCTAGTTGTCTAGTTTCTGTGAAAGATAAAGATCTACCAAATGTCAAGGATTTTGATGTGATTCTTGGGATGGATTCATTAGCACAACATTATGCCACTCTAGATTGTCAAAGCAAGAAGGTGACTTTTAATATTCTAGGTGATGTAGAATTTCACTTTAATTTAATATTTGCCATCACAACTAATTGATTATTAAATAAAGGATGTTAGAGATATTTGGCTTTTGTTCATGACACTATACAAATAAGGGTAGAATGGAAGATGTTCCAGTCGTGTGTGAATTCTCTAATGTGTTTCCTAAAGAGTTGTCAAGCTTACCACTTGACAGAGAGATTGAGTTTTGTATTGACATAGTACCACGTACCACTCTTATTTCTATGCCACCTTATAAGATGGCACCTGTAAAGTTAAAAGAACTCAATGAGCAGTTGCAAGATTTATTAGGTAAGATTTATCAGACCCAACATTTCTCCTTGGGGAGCACCAGTATGTTTTACGAAGAAAAAGGATGGTTCTTTGCATCTCTGCATTAACTACGTGTAATTGAATAAGGGACAGTGAAGAATAAGTGTCCACTTCCCATAATTGATGATTTGTTTGATCAACTTCAAGATGTTTGCTTTTTTTTTTTTTAAATTTGATCTCAAATCCGGGTATCATCAGCTGCGAATCAAGTAGGAAGATGTACCCAAGACAACATTCAAGACTAGATATGACCATTATGAATTTTTAATGATGTCATTTGGAGACACTAATGCACCTATAACCGTTATGGACTTGATGAATCAGATGTCCAAGCCATTCTTAAATCATTTTATGATAGTGTTTATTGATGACATTTTGGTGTATTCACGTAGTGAGAAGGAGCACGTATGCCATTTGAGAGTGGTATTGCAAACTTTGAGGGATCATCAGTTATATGCCAAGTTCTCTAAATGTGACTTTTGGTTACAGAGTATCACTTTTCTAAGACATGTGGTGTCTAAAGGTGGTATTTAGATGTATCCTAAGAAGGTGGAAGCAACAACTGATTGGCTTACACCTACTTCAATAATAAAAATTCACCATTTCTTAGGTTTGCTAGGCTATTATCATTGGTTTATGTAGGATTTGTTTAAGATTACAACACCATTGACCCAGTTGATTAAAAAAAAAATTTGAGATTTTAATGGAATGAAGCATGTGAAAGGAGATATTTTATAGGTTAAAGGATTGTATGACTTCTGATGCAGTCTTGGCACTACCTTCTAGGTCAGATGGATATGCAGTTTATTATGACGCTTCTAAAGTTAGCCTTAGGTCTATCTTGATGTAACATGGTAGGGTGATAGCTTATGCTTCTAGATAGTTAAAAGAAGTATGAGTAGAATTACCCCACCCATGACTTGGAGATGGCAATAATGATCTTTGCCTTAAAGATTTAAAGACATTATCTATATGGTGTGACATGTGAAATCAATATAGATCATAAAAGCTTAAAATATATTAATGAGTGGATAGATCTTAATTTAAGCTAAAGGAGATGGGTAGAGTTCTTGAAGGATTATGCTTGTATGATTCAGTATCATCCGGGTAATGAAAATATCATAGTAAATGCCTTGAGTGGGAAGTCTTCTTGTAGTCTTGCCCATATTAATATTGAAAGGAGATAATTGGTTAGAGAATTAAGTGAGATATATGATTTAGGATTATGAATGGAGGTACATGATTCTGGTCTACTTTTGGCTGATTTCAAAGTGAGAATGGGGACTAGATTGTGTGTTCTCTATGTAGATGAGTTAAGGAAGGAGATTTTATATAAGGCACATCATGCAACTTATAATGTTCATCCTGGTGCTAACAAGATGTACCAAGATTTAAAGAGGTTTCATTGATGGAATAAAATGAAGAGGAATATAACTAAATTTGTGGCTAGGTGTTTGACATGTTGCAGTCACTTCCTTCTCCTAAGTGGAAATGGGAGATGGTCACTAAGAATTTCGTTGTTGGGTTACCTATTTATTATCGTTATGATTCTATCTAGGTGATTGTTAACAAATCAACCAAGTCAGCTCACTTTATATCCACAGGAACCACATATTATGTTAAAGAGCTAACATGATTGTATATGGATAGAATTTTATGTCTTTATGGTTTTTATGTCTTCATGGTGTGCCAGTTTCTATATTTTCAGATAGGGACCAATTTTCACTTCTCATTTTTTGAAGGCATTACATAAGGCTTGAGGTTCTTGACTTGATTTTAGCATTGATTTTCATCTTCAAACTGATGGACAATAAGAAGGGACAATTCAAACCTTGAAAGATATGTTGAGGATGTGTGTTATAGATTTCAGTGGTCATTCGAAGAGACACCTACCTTGGTTGAATTTGCTTATAATAATAACTATCATTCTAGCATTGGAATGACGCCTTTTGAGGCCTTGGCTTTATCCAATGCTTGTATGTTTGCCGTGTATGATTCATATTAAGGAGTGAATGCATGCTCACCTAGTAGGTCATAGGAGTATATAATATTACCTCACTCTCAAAACTGACAGTCTCAATTAATTTTTCAGGTGGTAGCTAATCTAATAGTTTATTTGTGATAGTCCTGCATTTTTCATTCGTGTAGGCATATTATGTAATATTTGGTTCTAACTTATTTAAATTCTAGACCTCTATAGTTTAGAATAGTAAAACTTGTATACTAATGAACAATATGAATTTAAAGACTATGCCATTTTTGTGTCGTTAGCATGGATTCTAGGAATTGAATCCATCTTTCCTAATATTTTATTGATGATGTATATCATGAACTTTACTTTATATATAAATCATGGTGGATGTTATTTATTATCCTCACAAAGTCCCAATAATTATTAATTAAAGAATAGCTAAGTGTAGATTAGTATAAGTTTGCTACGGATTTTAGAAGCATTAAGCCTACTCATTCCCTAATACCGACCACTATCTAAATGAGGTGACAATAATATTTTTGATAAGTGGTAATATATTATATTATTGTTTTATCATGTGATAAGTTGTTGATAATTAAGTATTTAATTTTTTCAATTAACCAAAAGAAAATATAGAAAGTTTATAAGAAGTTCATCCGATAAAAATATTTTATAAAGTTTAACAATATAAAAATTCTTAATATTTATCTTCCAAATTTTAATCATTTATTAAAAAAGCATTTCCAAAATAATTGTTGAATTTGATGTGTGTGTGTGTGTGTGTCTATATATATATATATATATATATTCAATCAATGTATAATTAATCTCGATCTCAAATTCAATTTTAAATGTTTATTTACTTTTTTTTTCAAGTAACTATATTGGTAACACAATTTTTTTGATAAGTGACAGTATAATATATTTTTATATTACTTTGTGGCAAGTAAGCTAATATTAAACAATTGGTTTCTTCAATTAACCATAAGAAAATATAGAAAGTCTAATAATACAAAAAGTTCTTCATATAAAAATAATTTTAAAAAATTTAAAATATATAAAATTTTTCATATTGGTATAACAATTTTAATTTACAATATAAAAAGAAAAATAAAAATTAAAAGATAAAAAAGCAACAAAAGAAAATAGTGAAACTATGACTTTTTTATTTTTTATCAAAAAATTATATTGCTATTATAATTTATTATACTAATTTAAAATATTTTTTATTTTATATAAATGACAATAACTTTTTATAAAATGATATATATTACAAAATAATAATGAATTTCATTATTATTTATATAATAATTTTTAATTATTCAACTACTTAATTATTTATTTATTTATTAAAAATAAATATTAAATTTATTTAAAATTTATTTTATAATCAAATCGCATAAGGTGCGAGTTCACACGTAGTAGATTTTAGTTGCACCTTGCATTTTTTCAACATGGGTCCAACTTCAATAAATAATAACAATAATAATAATAATAATAATAATAATTATTATTATTATTATTATTATTATTATTATTATTATTATTATTATTTAGAGAGATAAGAATTTTAATTTTTATAAGAAATAATAAATTATATTAAATTATAACAAAATTTATTATGTTTTAAATATTGGCTCTTAAAATATTAATAAATAAATTCTCTTAAAATTCATATATTTACCTTTGTATTTATTATATTTTTTATTTGTAAATAATACAAATAACATAACTATTTTGTAAATTTTTATTAAGCTATTTCACAAATGACTTATAATATTTTAGTAATTATTCATTATTTTGGTAATTATAAATAATTTGATCTACAAAAATTAAGTTATAATAAGTGAAATTTTGTTATTAATAGATTTTAACAACGACAATTATATAGAGTCTAGATGTAAGACAAATGTATTGCTTATTGACATAGTTGAGATGGAAAACAAAAACATTATTTTTCTAAAAGAAAATTTATGATTTAATCTTTTCTTATTTAACTATGACTGTAATTTAAGATTACAACTTCACAATCATGGAAATAATTTTACTGGTTTAGCTAATTTAAATTATTTGTTTCATGGGAAAGAATTATCTAATTGGCATTATATTTATTTTATCTTTTGAAAATAATAATAAATTTATTAAATCATTATAAATAATTATTTTATATATCATTTTATTATTAAATAATCACATAAAATAAGTATATAGATTTTTTAATAAAATAATATCAATTACTCAATATAATAATTATAGGGAATTTACAATCCGTTGGAATTTTAAAAAAATATAATTAAGTGTAACACAATAATTTGAATAACTCAACTCACTACTTTAGATTCTTTCCACATGGTTTTGATGTCATAACATTGTCCTGAATAAAGATTCTCATTAAAATTATTGTAGAATCTCAAAAAAATTATAATCATTGTACAAAGTAGATTAATGGTATTTCAAAACCAATAGACACTATTTGTAAAATTAAAAAAACTTAAGCGAATATAATCACTTCATAATTCAACAATCATCATCATAATAGGATCTTGAATAAACAATTTGCTATGTAAATTAAACATACTTAAGCAGAGTTCGACTTGATCATAGAGAGAATTAAAAATAGCTTTAGGTTGACACTTAAATTAGAAATTGGTTTCCCTCCCATAGCCTTAATTTTTGTAGCAGAGAAATTTGATGGAAAAATATTTATGTAAATCTGCTAACCCTCATAAATGAAGAGAGGACCAATTCTATATATAGAGAGAGAGAGCTTTAAATCTAGTACATCTATCAACTACCAAAACCAATGGCTTAGATTTGTTTAACTACTAAGTAAGAACTTTAACCAAATAGGTCACTATAGAAACCCTAAACAAATAGGAAAATATAGGAACCTTAAACAAATAGGAAACTATTGGAAACTTAAACAAATAGGAAACTATAGGAACCTTAACCAAATGAGAAACTAATTTAAAATATTAAACGTGGCCCAAACTTTTGGACCACATCTAACATTCCCCCATTTGGTCCAATAGTTTATAATGTCAATATTTAGTAATGTAAACATTAGGCATGCATAAATAAATTTTATAATGCCATTCTTCCATCATGATTAACCTTAACATAATAAATCACAAAATGAGAGTTATGGTGGTCATATACTTTCAAAAAGCATACTCTCTTTCATATACTACTACACTAGCAAATTATCATGTTAGGTTACATAAGTTATATATATAAAAAACATATTGTCCACTTAATTATCTTAAAGACATTAATTTATTGTTCAAAACATTAAGTGTATACAAGTATAAGGAATAAGAATATAGAAACATATCACATTAATGAGCTTAAGAGTGTCATAACATCATTATAATCAATCATTAATACAACTAAGACCCATTCTATATACGTTTACCATCAAGACAGCTAAGACTCATTCTATATACTTGTTCTTAATGTCTTTGGTTGTAAGCCTTTAGTTAAAGGATATGCAATCATGAGATCTGTTCTAATATGGTCAATACACACTCTATATTTCTAAACCTCTTGTTTAACAAAAGAGTACTTTAATTCCATATGTTTAGCATATCTAGAATATTTGGCATTTTTAGAGAAGAAAACTGTGATTGAATTATCACGGTAAATTTTTAATAGCTTGGTAATGGTTGACAACCCCAACTAAAGTTTCACAGCCATAATGCATGAATTGTAGCTTCATAACAAGCTACAAACTCTGCTTTTATATTGGATGTAGTAGTGACAAAATGTTTGACACTTTTCCATGAAATTGCCCTTTTTGCTAACGGAAACAAATAATCATATGTTAACTTTCTATTGTCAATATATCCAACAAAATTTGAATATGAATATTTAATCACTTCTAACTGATCAGATCTTTTAAATGTGAGCATATGATCTTTAGTTCCTTGAAGGCATCTTATCACTTTCTTTATAGCTTTCCGATAATCTATATTAGGGTTACTTTGATATCGGCTCAACATTCCAGTGGTGAAGCTAATATTGGGTCTTGTGCAAGTTTGCAAATGCATCGAACTACCCACAATCGAGGCATATGAAATAGATTTCATTTGCTTATGTTCCACATCATTCTTTGGACATTTCATGAGACTTAACTTATCCCTTTTTTATATTTGGACTATACCTGCTAAACAGTTGTTCATATTAATCTCTTAAGAATTTTCTCAATGTAAGCTTTTTGAGACAATCCTAACAATCCATGTGATTTATTTCTAAATATAGAAATTTCAATCACATAGGTTGTCTCTTTTATATCTTTCATCTCAAAATCTTAGGGAGAAAATCTTGTCTTATTCAAGATATCAAAATCATTAGTAGTAAGCAAAGTATCATCAACATAGAGAACCCCAAATATGCAGATGTCTTAAACAAGGTTTCCTTTTAGCCCATAACTCAAAAAGCTATTTAGAAACTGCCTTACTAGGAAACCTATTTAGTAAATATATCGTAGTTTTAAGTGTATATGTCTACAAAGATTTAGGTAATGAAGAATTACTTATCATACTCCTAACCATATCCATTCATTCTATTTTGAGTTTCTACCACACTATTTTGTTGAGGTGTTCCCGACATAATATACCATGCACATATGCCATGTCTTTTGAGGAACTTTGTATATGGACCTGAATTTTGTCTTGATTCATCATAATTTTCATAATATTCACTACTTCTGTCAGACCTTACTATTTTCACTTTTTTTTTTTTTTTTTATCTAGTTGCCTTTCAACCTCTTTAACAAACACCTCAAGGGCATTTACAACTTGAGATTTTTCATTAAGTAAATAGACATATTCATAACATGAAAAATCATCTATAAAGGTGATAAAATACTTTTCTCCACCAAAAGATGGAGTATCAAAATGTCCACATATATCATTGTGTATTATTTTTAGAAATCGAGTACTTCTTATGCCTCCTTTCTTATTATGTTTAGTTTGCTTTCCTTTAATGTAATCCACACATAAACCAAAATTAGTAAAATATAGATTTGGTAGAATCTCATTCTTTACTAATCTTTATACTCTCTCTCCGAATACATGACAAACTTGGATGCCACAAGTAAGCAGAGTTTTCATTTGCCATACTATTTTTAATTATACTATTTTGATGAACACACATCAAGGATGTAGATAAATCAACATCAGGTTTCAATTTATATAAACTATCCATAAGAATTCCATAACCAATGAAGGAATCATCTTTATTAAATAAATTGAAACGTCCATTTCCAATCTTAAAAGTAAAACCATTAACATCAAGTGTTGATATAGAAACTAAATTTCTTGAAAGTGAAGGTACATAGAGAGTTTGCAATAGATCCAGGTGATGTTCGGTATATAAAACTAGATGATAAGTCCCTATGCCTTCAATTAGGGTCTTTTTTTTATTCCCCGTGAACAAGAAGTTCTCATTTGGGTTTATGCTCTAGATTATAAGGAATCCTTGCATCACATTAGAAACATGAGTAATGGCACCAGAATCCAACAACCGAGTATTAGAAGGAACTTCAGATCAATTTCATTCAAAAACTATAGAAACATAATGAATGACACCTTTCTTTTTAAACCAAGCTTTTTGTTTCGGGAAATCTTTCTGATAATGTCCTTTTTTCTTATAGAAGTGACATTTATATACCTTTTTTTCTTTTTATCATCATCAACTACCTATGTCATTTTAAGGGGTCCTTTCTTAAATTTCTTAGATTTGGGTTTGAAAACTTTACCAACTCCTTAGCCCACTAGGTTTACTTAATGAACTCCTTGTACCTTTAGTCTCGTTTCCTCTTGAGTAAGCTTACTGGCCAATTCACTAACATCCCACTTATCCTTAATAGTGTTATAGTTAATTTGAAAAGGCCTATGCTCTTGAGGCAATGAGTTCAAAATGAATTGTACTAGAAGGGAGTCATCCACAGTCATCCCTAAGGTCTTAAGTCTTGTTGCAGTATTAGTCATATCAAGGACATATTGCTGCATGCTTCGTAACCCATCATATTTCATGGTCGTGACTATAGCCATTAGTGTCCCTGCAAGTGACTTATCAATGAAACTAAAGCCCTCTTCCACAAATTTAAGGTATTCTTTAGTAGTTACACTTTTTGGAAGAGTAGACTTAATGTTGTTGGCAATTATCATTCGCATGAAACTAACGCATCTGTTAGATCTATCCCATGCTTATGTTTTAACTTCTTAACCTCATTGCTCATATCAGTAATGTCAGCATGCTTTTCTTCTAATAGTTCCAAGTCAAGATCCAAGAAACCTAAATGGAAATTGACTTGTTCAAGCCATTCAGAGAAGTTTAAACCATTAAAGACAATAATAGAAAAAGCATGTGAATGTAAGGGAACAACTCCAAATAAATAAATGCTCACTAAATTAATAAATTCATATAATTAAACACATAAAATATATTGCAGGTTTCCTTTGGGTAGACACAACAATACACACACACAGATATATATATATATATATATATATATATATATATATATATATATATATACATATCATCATCATCATAATTAGAATGCTATTCAAACTTTATAAGGTAATTAAATAAACTATAGCAAATATATATAGTATCTTTGGATATCCATAATACATTTGACAAAAGAATATTAGATTTCCTCCTTGATGATTATTAGTTGTAGAATATCAATTTACCTTTGGGAAAATTCTTAATTTCTAACAACCAATAAATCTTTATGACTTAAGTAATAACATTTTATAAAATTTCACAAATTATATGACCAAACTTTAAAACTAGTTCGACCACTTTGGTGACTAACAAACTAATTTAATCTTAATGTCATATAACTAAATAATTATACTAATAAAATAACTAATAAATCATAATTGCAAAAGGGATGGATTTGGACTAAAGGTTGAAGCAAATGGATGGGTGAATTCTACAGTGACGAATTTAATAATGTCATCAAATAATGTAGTATAATCAAATAACGAATAATAACTTCCATCTAATCCAATGACATTCAATCATATCTAATCCAATGGTAAATAATAATTTTTATTAATCCAATGATAAATTATTAATTACACCATCATAATGTAATAACGTGAATGACACTGTAGTATTCACCAAATAGATGATGGAATATGTTTTTGTTCATCAAACATCATGCAACCAATCCTGTAAGGTAGAAAACAATGATGAAATATGTTTTGTTTATCAAAACGTCATGCGACCACACTAAAGCAATTTTTTTTAAACAAAATATTGAATACAAAAGCAACATAATTTTCAAATCAACATGAAACATTAATCATAATCTTCCATCTTAATGCATAATCCATCATAATATATAATAAATTATTAATCCAAAACTCAAGCTTTGATACCATATGTAAAATTAAAAAAAAAAAAAGCTTAAGGCAATATAATCATATCATAATTCAAAAATCATCGCCATAATAGAATATTGAATAAATAATTTGTTATGTAAATTAAAATAGACTTGATGCAGAGTTTGGCATGATCATAAAGAGAATTAAAAATAGTTATAGATTGATGCTTAAATTAGAAATTGATTTCTCTCCCTTAACCTTAATTTTGTAGCAAAGAAATTTGATGGAAAAGTGCTTACATAAATATGCTAACCTTTAGAGGTGGAGAGAGAGCCAATTCAATATATATACATTTAGAGAGAGAGTTCTATATATATAGAGAGAGAACTTTAAATTTGGTGTGTCCATCAAATACGAAAAATCAATGGCTTAGATTTATTTCACTATTATGTAGGAACTTTAACTAAATAGGTAACTATAGAAAACTTAGACAAATAGGAAACTATAGGAACCTTAAGCAAATAAGCAAATATAGGAACCTTAACCAAATGGAAAACTAGTTTAAAATATTAAATGTGGTCTAAACTTTCAGAACACATCTAACACTATTTTCATTCAAAAAAAATATAAAGTAGAACTTATATAAGGAGAGAAGATACCCACAAAAAGGGGGAAAAAAAAAGAATAAAACATCCACCAAAGGATATATAACTCCACATAATGAAAAATAAAAAAAAAGTAGAAGAAAAATTTATTAATAGAATGACAAATCTAAATATATTAAAAGCAATAAATAATAAAAGAAAAAAAGCTACCATTGGTTAACCAGCAATAGCTTCAAACTAAAACTAATAAAATAATCCTCAAGAGAAAAGATGAGAAAGAGAGATGATGCATTAAAATCTTGAAAATTTAAAAAAGGGTTTAATAATTATATAGATTCAATCTAAATAAAAATATAATAACAAAATTATTAAATAATTGTTCCATATATTACTAAATTGTTAAATGCTCCATCCATGCAAATTTCTTTGTTATTATTGTGTGGACAAGAAGTGGTAAAGGAATCATGCACCGTTACACATAATTGTCCACGTACCATAGTATATTGAAACTTGGTGGGATGGAAAGGCGATGGAGTGAGGGCATGAGTCAAAGTCGACGTTTAAAGAATTCAAGCCTTTTAGAATAAGTTTAGGTTTTTTTTAAAAAAAGAGGAATATCATTGTCAAAGACAAAGGATCTTAGTATAAGAGTCTCATTAAAAACCTTCCAAATAAAACTCAAAGTGAAAACTTTGAAAGTAAAAGAGTACACATCAGAAAACTAAACCACGAATACTCTAAAAAGCTAAGACAAATCTACCAATAAAAGATGTTGAATCCTTAATAGGAAGCTATCCTCAAGCCAAATCAATTCACAATCTAAACTAGTCCCAACATGAGCTAAAAAGTACATAACATTGTTACAAGATCTCTTAGTATAAACAAAATAGATAGACTGAAATAAAGATGCAAGTTTAGCAATATCTACGATAATCAAACTGAGCTCAGAGAAAGAAGGGCTAAAAGAAATAAGCTATGAAACAATTTGCAAATAGTGTGACTCTACTGGCTTGTGAAAGCCACATTCTAGGGACATCCGGAGGCCCTTTCTAATAACTATAAGCTCCCTACAAAGTACCAAAGGAATAAGGTCTCTGGAAGCATAAGCCTTCATACAAAGTCTATCTCCATTTTGCACAACTATGCCCAATCCATAAATCTAAGACTCTTTATGCCAAGAATAATCAACATTGAGCTTTATAGTAATCCATAGGAGGTGCTTGCTAGGAGACTAGACTATCATGGATAAATCGAATAACCTGAGAGGCTAGCCTTATGAAAATCATTAAGGTAACTATTAGCCCATCTAAACACAAAAGTCCCAAACAAACATAGGTTTCTATGTAACATGTTATTCCTAGTGGTCCAGGCCATCCAATAGTAAATAGAGAATATCTCGAAGTCATGCTTCTTTAGTTTGTCCTTAGGTAGCCAAAAGGCTTCTAAAGCACTATCCTTACGCAATTAGGGGATAACAGCTTAAAAAGGGTTATGTGGCTAGATATCCATATAGAAAGGATAAGAAAAAAATTACATGACACACATCCTCAAAACCAAAACCACATTTGAGATAACAAGTGCTAATCGACACATGGTGGAGAAGCAAAAAGAAGGTTGTAGGGCAAGATATGAAGAAAACATCGCCATAGGAAAATATGTACCTTGGGAGGTAAGCTTAAAGTCTATAAGAACTTCCAATAACCCTCCACTTGAGAATTGAAAGAAGAGGGAACAGTTGTATAGGGCATCATTTTGATCTAATAAATGTTTTTAGCTAAATAAACTCTTTTATTGTTAAAGTGCCAACATAGGCAATTAGGTTCTGAATATCTAGGTCAAGAAATGACAAGGATAGCCTCTACACCATAAGGAAGAAAGTGTTATTGAATGAGATGCTCATTCTAGTGTCCATTAGGAAACAATAAATTTGAAACAAGGATGGTACTCGACAAGGATGCAGGAGACTCCATAAAATTATGTGGTCTCAAAATCCATTTATCATGATAAACTCTAAGAGAGGTACCATCACCCACACACCAACAAAAGCCTCTAACAAATAGAGTGTGCCCCTATAGTAAACAATGTTAAATTTAAGAAAGGTTATACCCTAAATCAGTCTTGAGAAACTTACCTTCAGGGAAGTACTTGCCTTTAAGGACTTGAGCTACCAAGGAAGTAGGCTTAGTAATAATCCTCCAAATCTACTTGTAAATCATAGCTTGATTAAACATAAAAAGCTCTATAAAACCCATGCCACCCAACCATTTAGACCAACATAGGAAAGACCAGGTCTTTTAATGGAACCTAAGTCGACCCTCATTTATTCCCCACCAAAAATTGGCACATGCCTTCTCAATATCATTAAAAACTGACATTGAAATCTGAAAACAAGACATAGCATAAATAGTCAAAGCTTCAATGATAAGCTTAATAAGTGTCTCCCAACCACTTAGAGAGAAAATCTTATTATTCCATTTGTTCAATCATTTTATAACCCAAACTCTGAGATATCCAAATTGAATTCTCTTGTTTCACATTAAAAAGGTTGACAAACCCAAATAAACATCATGACCCAAAACCACATGGATTGAGAAAATAGCAGCAATAACATCTTAGATATCAAAAAGAGTATTAAGATTAAAAGATAAGGCCAACTTATCAAAATTCACCAGTTGGCTTGAAGCCGACTTATATAATTGTAAAAGGTTCTTCAGTTGTAGACAATCCATAACAGTTGCCTTACAAAACACCAAATTATCGACTCTAAAAAAAGGAGAAATAATAGGATTATGTTTGGATATTTGAACTCTATGAAGATGATGATGAGTGATCACATAATAGTGAGGATAACCTTGAAAATACAACAAAAATAGGTAAAGAGAAAGGGGATCACCTTACCCGATGCCTCGAGTAGACTGGACATTACCTATCACCTGCCTATTAATAAGGAATGAGTAGGAAATAGATCAAACACACCTCATAATAAGAGCAACCTAACTACAATTATAGCCTAACTATAGCATAATCCTTTTAAGAAAAAACCATTTAACTCTGTCATATGCCTTACTCATGTCAAGTTTCAAGGATCGAAAACACCGATGACCACCACTATGATTTCAGAGCTAGTGAATACTCTTAAAACCCACATGACATTATCAGTGATTAGCCAACCTGGAATAAAAGCACACCACACATCATCAATAATAATAGCAAAGATACCCCGTAATATGTTAATAATAGCCCATAACATAATCTTATAGATAACATTACAGAGGTTGATCGGGCAAAAATCCCTCATGAAATGAAGACGTTTCACTAATGGAATAAAGGTGATTAGAGTGTAGTTCCAAGAACTCATATCAGCTTCATCATTTAAAATCTTCAAACAAGCTACAATGACATCAAGACCCACAATATGCCAAAACTTCGGGTAAAAAATGGCAGACATCCCATCGGGCCCTAGAGCTTTGGTGGGGTGCATATCAAAAAGAGCTCGGCGTACCTCCTCTACAGTAAATGGAGAGATCAAGTAATTGTTCATACTACTACTAACTTTCTCTGGCACTGCAGATAAAACTTGATCCATATCATGAAGGTTAGGAGAAGAAGATGTGAAAATACTAGTGAAATAAACATGAACAGTATCAAAAACTCCATTATCATTAAAATGTCATATACTAGCATCATTTTGAATAATCAAAATAAAATTAGTTTTCTTCCTTTTAAAAGCCTACCTATTAAAGAATATGGAGTTACAATCTCCATGAGTTAACCAAGACAGCCCCCGACCACTGTCTCCAATAGATTTCCTCATTGGCAAGCAATTTGTCAAGTTGACATTCCAACAAAAGAATTTCCTGAATGTTAGCATTGTGATAGTAGTCACTTTTTATCTTCTCAATCTGATGTCGTAACCATATGATGTCATTAGGAACTGATCTTAAAACCTTAGTCCCTTAATTTGATAAAGACTGAGCACTACTCAAGATACGAGAAAGAACATTACCCTGTGCTCTACTTCAGGTATCAGCTATCATGGCTTCATAATATATTTCAGTAACACAAGCCTCCTCAAATTGGAACCTGCCCTTACCCTAATATCTATTAAACCTCAAGGTTTTATGTCTTATTTTGATGAGTACAAATAAGTTAAAGAGCTACCCTTTGTTCAAGATATTTATGTTAGATCTTGTAGGAACAACAACTCTTTGAACTATGATGATTGGAGAAGGAACTATGATTGAAAATTCTAAGTATTAAAGAGTGAAGATCAAGGCAAACTCAGCTTATTAGTCGAATAGGTGTTGCCAACTTCCAAAAGGAGTTGTAAACCTCATAATGGAAATTAAAATATCACAATAGGTGCTGGAGAAACAATCTAACTTGAGTAAAGCTCTCTGGACCTCTCAACAGATGTTGCCTATATTCCTAATAGATATTTGACAATTGCTCAAACATAGTTATGCACATTGAACCTCACAATAAACATTGTGTTTTTGCAATGGGAAATGATTTTGATCTCAAAATAGGCATTGTACTTTCACAACAAGTGTTGGAAAAGTGCTCAACTATGAGTCCTACTCTCTAGACCTCACAATGGGAATTGCAAATCCTCCAACAGACATTGGAAAAGTGCTATAGACTGAGATGTAACTTTTGGACCCTCCAACAAGGCACACTCAAAGCTCAACAGATGTTGAAGTTATGTCTAACGAGTATTGTGAATTCTCCAATAGCCATTGAAGCATTTCTACAGTTTTTGAAAAATAGAACAACAAGTTCATGCTTTCTGAAAAGTCAACAACAAGCATTATTCTTACTTTAAGGGGCATTGAGATCAAAAGCAACGACCATTATTTATGTCCAACGGTCATTGTAAGAAAAGTGAAATAGACAACTAAAAAAGTCAAAGGATGAGCCTTAAGCCAACCATTCTTTAATAGCTAGTTCCAACGAGTATTTCGTTGATGCTAATGACTGTTGAAGTCAAAAATTAATTTGCCAACCAGTCATTTGCATGAAGTCAATCATGGTTGATGCCTCAGTAATGGGCATGAAGATGTTTCAACGAGTGTTATTTGTTTATAGATGTAATGTGGTGTGATAGCTTTTTTATAATAGATTCTTTGTTCAAGCTATAAAATGACCCGCTCTCAATAGAAATAGATAGAGAACTATTTCATCAAGTAAGTCATCTATTGTGAAAGCTATTCTCAATTAAAAAGGTTGTTATATTGTGAACAAAGAGTGATCTAACAAACCAAAAAAAGGAAACGTTTATTGATCAAACTTGAATGAGTTATCTTCAAATCAGGGTTTGAAAAACAAGTTGTTTAGAATTTCTCTTCACATTCTTATACCACATCAAGCCTACCTTGTAAGTGTACTTTAAATGATCATTATTGCTTGAGTGAGAGAGTTTTTCTCTATATTATAGTTATGTACTTTGTGCAAGGAAATTCTGGATTTGGAAACCATAAAAAACCTTAGTTTGTGAAAGATTTAAGATGATACCTAAAAACTACTTTGGGTTAAGGTTAAGTAGTATTTGTAAACTACTTGTAAGAGGTTGATAGTGCCTAGGAATCTATCACTTGTAAAGGCTTGGTAAGTGTGCAAAAACTTACTTGTGTAAAGGTTGTTGATAGCACTTTAAGCTATCAATGTAGTGAAGGCTCTAATGAAAATACTAGAGGAAAGGACGTAGGCAAGTTGTGTCGAACCTCTATAAATCATGCATGTTAATTCTTCATCTATTTTTGCATTTAGTTTAAAATTGTTAATTTGTCGTTGCCCTATTCAACCCCCCCCCCTTCTAAGGCATCCAAGGACAACAATATCTTATGGCATTAAAGTGTGGAGTCATATCCGATTTCTAGCTCATCATAATGGGTTGATGATCGAAGCAGCTGGCAACAGTAGTGTCCCATCAAAATTAGAAAGGAAATGACCCAACCTACATTGTGCAAAGTCACACCCTTGCTAATAATTAGACCATGTGAATAAAAGGCCATTACTAGGGAGAACTCACAATCCACAATAGTCAAGAACGTGTTGAAACTCAACCATATCTTGCTAAGATCTCGGTTGACCCCCTCGTCTTTCACAAATAAGAAGTATTTCATTAAAATTGCATCCTATCAGCCAAGGCAATAATCATAACTCAGACAACGCATATAATTTATAAAGTGAATCCCATGAAAAACATTGTTGCAAAGCATTAGGATGTCCATAGAAATCTGTAAATTTCCATAGCACGTCGTTTCCACAGATCAAGGCATTAATATGTCCTGCAGAGTAAGATTTAATAGTAACTGATAGGTCACTCTTCCAAAATAATAACAAGTCACCACTCTTACCATTATAATCCACACTAAAACAACGTCAAAATTTAAAGAACACTTGAAAAAAATTAAAAGACAAGCTACGAAGCTTAGTTTCATATAAAAATAGAATTTTGGACTCTTGATCACAAACTAACCGTTGCAGTTCCTTGACTGCTCATGGGTTCCAAAGCTCCCGAGTATTCCAACATAAATAGCTCGTTGAGATGGGCGGGGTTGCGTCACAACCACCGCCAGTATAAGAGACATATCAAGTAAACCACATCATCAATCTTTTGAGTTTAAGGGGTACGAGCATTGTCAGCGCAAGAGATGGCAGACAAGTCTAGAATATGTGCACCTCGAACTTTGTTTGTGTTAGGTATTAGCCTCTCCTGATTACTCTCTAGCAATCATGAATAAGGCAACATTAACTGCTCTTTTTTAGATATAGAATATATTTAATGATGTATATAAAGTAATAAATAAATTAAAAATTCTGTAAATAAAAGTAAAGAAATTCTATATTCAAAAAAAAGCTAAAAGTAGTTTAATATAGTTATTATTACTATTAAAATCGTATTTAGCTCATTAAAATTTTTTTTACAGGCACAGAAAATCAATAAAAATACAAAAATTGAATCGAGAATATGCAAAAGTAAATATCTAAATGAATAAATTTTGTATTTAATATTTAAAAAAAAAAAAAAGGTAGCCAAACGCTGCATTAAATGTGACAACACTATCTCACCCTGAGCAATACATATCATCGAAAATGATTGGATACATTTATTGGGGTTGCTAGATAGTAAATCTATTTAGAATTACTAAACGCTGCATTAAAGAATTACTTAATCTATTTAGAAGCCAATAAATAACAAAAAATTGTTATTGAAAATAAATATTAACAATTTACAAAATATTAAATATGATACCTCATAAAATTGTTAGACTTATATTTATAGTTTAGCAAGCTTATGTGATCTTTCTCTTTCAATCCTTAGTAGTTTCTTGTGTCATCTTTGCTTTTCCCTTTGTTGTTACAATAGAGCAAGATAATTTTTTTTTTTTTTTTTTGAGCTTGATTTCAAATGCCTACCAGTATTTCTTCTTTCTCAGCTCCTGCATTTTCAAGAAATAACTATGATTTTGAGTTATAAAGATGACAACCTCACTGAAAACTCATAATATTTAGAAGGTAGTTGATAAAGAGAAATCCTACTATTGCTCAAGTTAAGTTTCATAATGCTAAATGCATAAGTTGTCACTTGAATTATTTGTGAAAGTCTATCTTAACACCTAATTTTTAGTTTTGATCAATTTAATAATTATTTTTTTTTATGTTTAACCTATTATACATTATTTTATCTAGTCAGCATATGTTTGTAATTCACGTTACTATTCCAACAAAATTCATTATGTTTTAGATATTGACTCTTAAAATTAAAAATATATATATATAAATTCTCTTAAAATATACATAATTACCTTTGTATTTATATTTGTTTATTTGTGAATAGTGTGAATAACTATTCACAACTTTTTTTATTAAACTATTTCACAAATGATTTACAATATTTTAATATTTTTTTATTATTTTGGTAAATAATTTGATATACAAAATTAAGTTTTTTTTATAACGCATTTACAAAATTAAGTTACAACAAGAGAAATTTTGTTATTAA
Source organism: Omphalea diandra (assembly GCA_949677035.1). Taxonomy (NCBI): domain Eukaryota; kingdom Viridiplantae; phylum Streptophyta; class Magnoliopsida; order Malpighiales; family Euphorbiaceae; genus Omphalea; species Omphalea diandra. Next base: position 18,670 of record CATIWR010023716.1, on the reverse strand, counting down.
TAGATCTTAATAAGGGCTGTCGTGTCGAGTCTAGACGTAAGACAAAATCTATTGCTTGTTGACCATTCTTGGGACGGGTACGAATCAAGCAATAGAATTGCAAAGACTGTTGCTTTTGACGGAGTTGAGATGAAAGACTAAAACATTATTTTTCTTAAAAAAAAAAAATGATGACTTAATAGATTGTGAACTATAGAATGAAGCTAATCTTTTTTTAGTTTGACTTTGACTGTAATTTAAACATATAACTTCACACATAAAAATAATTTACTGTTATTAATATTATTTTGTTATGGATTATAAATAGAGGTGGTAAATAAGTCAGGTCAAGTCGTTTTTTAGTTATATTATTTTTGAGCTAGGTTGAGTTTAGGTCAGAGCTTAAATTTATCATTAAAAATAATATTTCAAGTTGAGTTATTTATTATTCACTTTTTTAAAATATCTATTTATATTATTTATTATTTATAAGATATTTTCGCATAATTTATTAAGAAAAAATAATATTTTTTTAAAATGTATTTTTTAATTATATATATCTTACATAAGGAGCTTGATTAAAATTTTTTATTTTCATTTAAATGTTTAAGAAATTAAATATTATTTAATTTCTTAAGTAAATGACTATATATAATGAAAATAAGCAATGGAATTGAGTTTATATAAAATTAAAAAAATATTTTTTAATATCTATTTGAATTTTTTATTGTTTATGTGATAATTGTTCATAATTTATTAAGAAAAAATAATTTTCTTTTAAAATTTTTTAATCAAGTAGATTTTACATAAAATAGAATTTGATTAAAATTTTTTGCTTCATTGAAATATTTGATAAATTAAATATAATTTATTTGTATAGCAAATGACTATATATCATGAAAAATGTAATTGAATTAAGTCCATACAGAATTAAAAATAAAATATATATATTTTAAATTTTTAAATAATTTAAGTAGAGTTACTTGGATTGACCCATGTATTAGATTTGACTTGACAATGTTTAACTCATTTTGGATATGATAATTTTGAGATTCTTTTCAAATCTTATCAGATTTAAATCAATTTTTTTGAATGGATTTGAGTTGAATTTTTAGATTGAATTAGAAACTGCCACCTTTAATCATAAGCAATTTAATTTAGCCATTAACTAATAATTGTTACTTTAATATTTGAAAAAATTTTACTAGCTGTTGTTGTTAATATAACAAATGATTAATATATTTACTGCAAGATAGTTTATATTCATTTTATATTATATTATTTATACATTTTATATTATATTATTATACTTTCATTTACTTTGTTATACCAATTAAATAATAAATAACAAACATCATTGAGAATATAAATAAAAAACTTCGTATATACATCTTATTAATTTATGAAAATAGCTATTGTTGTTTTGGAGTTTACATTTTTTAGTATTAGAGAATAGATTACATTGGTTACGCTTTTTAGTAAGTGTGTTATTTTTTTTATTAAATAAGTAGACCTTGATTTAAATGGGAATCATAAAAAGTATTAGCTAGACGCTATCTCAAAGATGTAGTAAATGAAAATAGCAACATGATTATATAGAATTGAAAATAAAGAAAATATATTTTAAATTTTTAATAATTTAAATCATATCACTTAGATCAATCCATTGATCAGATTTGATCTTAAAATTTTTGGACCATTTTGGATCCATTGAGCCTTGTCAGGTGGACAAGCACGAGGATTTTCTGCTAGTAGTGGAGGGAGGGGGTCAAGGGGAGGATTTATGACATGGATTCCTAGGTCAAGCATGTCTATGTTGATTCTGGCGTAAGCTCTTTTTCTACCCCACCGCCTTCAGCGGAAGACTTGCAAGTAGATGAGAGGATTACAACATCTAACTTACATGTCCAGTCTGTTGATGCTCGGATGTGTGCCATGAAGGAGTGGCTACATGTGGTGTCTCAGCGAACTGGAATACCTCTTCCCTCTCATCTGCAGACACTTGTGCCTCCTATTTTGACCTATGCTACTACTGTGTTTAGAAAATCAAAGCTTGTAATCAAGAGATCTATCAGATTTCTTAAGGATAGTATGAAATTTTTTTAAATTAACTTGAAACTTGAAGGATCCATTATCAAGATGGTGGCTAACAGTAGTAAGAGGAGAATAACGAAAACAAGGGTGAAAAAAGGCATACAATAGAGGAAAAAGGGATCGCGTAATTATTGATAGGATAGCAACCAATTTTCCAATAATAGTGGATCTTTGAAAATGGTTCTTCTAACAACCATATAAAAATTGTCTTTAAAGTACTATTTTAGTGATTGTTTCAAGTGCTCATCACTCATAGGTGGTCGCTATAGCTTAATATTCTTATAGTGTTAGTTATGACAATTGAGCTCAAGTCATTACAATTGGTATCAAAGCTACCCCATATTAGAAATTTGCACAAAGGAAATGGGTTGTGAGGAAATAACTAGGTAAGAAAATTATGCGAATCTGGTGGATTTGCAAGACAATGACTACTTGTGATTTGAGATGAGGTGGAGCCTCCTATGATGTATCGAATTGCAATACCTAAGGAAAGGATTGCCCATGATTGAAGATGAGGTGGAGCCACCCATGACACTAGTGAACTGTAATACCTAGGGGCTACACCCTAACTAAGTATAATTAGAAAGGGTTGCTCATGATTAAAGACGAGATAAAGTTGTTGAGACACTAGTGAACCAAAATGAGGAAGAGATATCGAGACACTAGTGAACCACAATACAGTTAGTAGTTTAGGATCATGACCATGAGCCCAACTGTAAGTGAACTTGTGATAAGGATATCACGATTGTAAGGAGGGGAGATTTTAACATCTTCAACTATGGTGTCAGCCTAGTAGCATAAGCTTAATTATAGTCAATTATAAGCAAAGTCATAAGTGAAGTGAGGACAAGGATGTCACAACTATAGGAGGGGAGATTGTAAACATCTCCAATCGAGGTGTCAGCCTAGTAGTCTAATGGCATGAGCGCAATTATAAGCCAAATCGTGACGAATACCTAAGGGATACATCCTAGTTAAGTGTAATGGATATAAGGGATACATTCTTGTTAAACACCAGGAATGCATCGTAGTTAAGCACAAGGGATTCTCCATCCTAAGAGCAACCTAGGAAAGGATATTGTAACATCCTTAGTCGAGGTAGTTAGCAGCCTAGGATATTATAACCTCGTAACATCTCCAAACAATGTATCAAATATGTTAGTCTGAGGTGCCTTGGTGTTAGCTTGAGTTGGGGAGATTGTAACATCCCAATCAAAATATCAGCTTTCAAGGTGTCAGTTTAAGGAGCTTTACACATAGACCTAAAAGTGTTTCTCCGTCAACTTGAGATGTTTCACATCTAAACCTAGAGATGCTAATTTAAGATTACATCTTCGGCTGATTATCAGCTTAAAACCTATAGGTGTTTGCCTCATGATTTGAATAGTGATATCACCACATGATATATTAATTTTTTTTATAATTATAAAAATAATGAATAAAATATAAAATATAAAATAAAATTAAAATTAAAATTAATATATAAATTAATAATTATTATTATTATTATGTAATTGAAAAGACAATCAAACACACTCTTAAATGTAATATGAAAGTCTATGAATGCCTTCATCTATTAGTAATGTAGTCCCATTGGAGCAAAGCAAAAATAATCACGAGTGATAGTGTTAAACACTTTATATGTGTATCTCCATACCACACATTTGTTATCATGAATAATGTAATAACTGAAACATTAATTGTTAGCTTCCCAATTTGTAAAATAACACCATATTCTGGGTTTTAGAAGGGCAGAAATTGAATGCCGATGGCACAGTTTACCTTTGGCAAGCTTTTGCTACCGCAGTCCTTTTTGTTCCTTATCTTGTTAACGACCTCCTCTACGCTAGACACTATTAACCCAAGCCAGCCCTTACGAGATGGAGACACTCTTGTTTCTCCAGACCAAACTTTTGAACTTGGTTTTTTCAGCCTTACTGCAGATTCAAAATTCCGGTACTTGGGATTATGGTACAAGAAGATATCTAACCAAACTTATGTTTGGGTGGCCAATAGAGAAGCTCCGTTTTCCAATAATTTTGGTGCGCTAAATATTACTAAACATGGTGATCTTGTCCTTGTCAATAGTACTGGCCATATTTTTTGGTCATCAAATGCATCAAGAACAGCAAAGGATCCAGTTGCTCAGCTCTTGGACTCGGGAAATTTCGTGGTACGAGATGCAAATGGGGGTAATTACACGGAGAACTTTCTATGGCAGAGCTTTGATCACCCTGTCGACACCCTACTGCCGGGAATGAAATTAGGAGGCAACTTAGTAACTGGTGTTAACTGGTTTCTGTCATCTTGGAAGAGCACCGACGATCCTGCTGAAGGCCAATTTTCGTTATGTATAGGTCTTAAAGGGTATCCACAGATGTTTCTTAGGAAGGGAACTAACATACAGTACAGAGCAGGGTCATGGAATGGCCTAAGCTTAACGGGGGCTCCTACGCTAGAGTACAATCCAATATTCACATACCAGTTCAATGGGAATGAGGTGTATTTCCTGTATCATGAACTCCAAAACAACTCAGTAATTGCGAGGTTTTCATTAAATCCATCAGGCCAAGCGCAGCGATTCACATGGGATGGTGGAAGACATGATTGGATAGTTTCTGATTCAGGCCGGCAAGATGAGTGTGAAAATTATGCTTGGTGTGATGCCAATTCTATTTGCGACACAAGTAAGCCGCAGGTATGTGCTTGCTTGGATGGATTCATTCCCAAATCTCCAAGAAATTGGAATGAGCAAATTTGGTCAGATGGATGTGTTCGAAGGACTTTACTGGATTGCAATAATAAAGATCAGTTTCAAAAGCTTACGGGGATTAAACTCCCGGATACATCTTCCTCTTGGTATAATAGCAGTATTGATCTGAAGGCATGTGAGAGTTGGTGTAGGACAAATTGCTCTTGTACTGCATATGCAAATTTAGATATGAGGGAAGGTGGAAGTGGCTGCCTGCTTTGGTTCAATGATCTGAATGATATGAGAGCTTTACTCGGTGGTGGGCAAGACCTCTATGTAAGGATGGCTGCTTCAGAAATAGGTATGCTAATGTATTAGAAATTCTGGGTTCTGCTTTACTGTTCCAGTTTATGAACAAGTTGGCAACAATGGATGCCTCGGCTTTATACCATTAGATAACCGTAGGAATCTGTCTCAAACTTCGAGATATTCTATCTAAAATATATTTTTTGCTGCTTTCAGCTAAACTTGAGAACGAACGGTTGTCCAGTAAGAAGAAAGTAGGAATTGTTGTTGGCGCTATCCTAGCAATCTTTAGCATGCTAATGATATTCTGCTTATGGAAGAGAAATCTCAGAAAGCAAGGTAAACAAACTCATACATAAATAGAGTTGATGCAGCTACTTAGTTTTCTGATTTTTCATTCTAGATATGTCAGCAAAATGTTGATGTTGAAGTAATATCCTCAATTATATGGAATGTAGCCGATTATATGATCAGTAAGATAATTCATTTTCATGACTAAATTCACGTGCAATTAATTAGTACTTGATAATTGTAGGAACAACCAACAAAATTTTGGAAACAGATAAACAGAAAGAAGGGAAGGAAGAAGAAATGGAATTACCGTTGTTCTCTTTGACCACTATAGCAGATGCCACAAATAACTTTGCAAGTAGCAACAAGTTGGGAGAAGGTGGTTTTGGATCTGTATACAAGGTAACATTCTTAGTATCTCCATATGCATTCTATCTTCTAACATGAAACTACTTACGCTTTATGAATGATGATTTAGGGTACATTGAAAGAGGGCCAAGAAATAGCAGTGAAGAGGCTTTCACAAGGTTCTAGCCAAGGATTGAGCGAGTTCAAAAATGAAGTGATACTGATAGCTAAACTTCAGCACCGCAATCTTGTAAAGCTTCTTGGCTGCTGCATTCAAGAAGCCGAAAAGATGTTAATCTATGAATACATGCCCAACAAAAGCCTGAACTCCTTTATTTTTGGTTTGAACCTATTTTAATCAACAACAATTTAGTTAATGTTGTTTCACTTATTAGTAACTGTAACATTTGTAACTATATTGACCAGATGAAACAAGAAGCAAGATATTGGACTGGCACAGAAGGATGCAGATTATTAATGGAATTGCACGAGGACTTCTGTATCTTCATCAGGACTCTAGACTGAGAATCATTCACAGAGACTTAAAAGCTAGCAACATTTTATTAGACAAAGACATGAACCCGAAAATTTCAGACTTTGGGCTTGCAAGAATGTTTGGAGGAGATCAAATTGAGGCCAATACAAAAAGAGTTGTAGGAACATAGTTAGTGTCCATCTATATCCTTGTTTTTCTGATTTATCGTTTGCTTGTTTTGGTGGCTTTTTCTTATTGATGACATTTTTGCAGTGGCTATATGTCTCCCGAGTATATGGTGGATGGACTGTTCTCAGTGAAATCTGATGTTTTCAGCTTTGGTGTTTTGGTTTTGGAGATAATTAGTGGAAAGAAAAACTGGGGATTCTGCCATTCAGAGCACGATCTTAACCTTCTAGGACATGTAAATATTTGTAATTGTATGTACTGTTTTAGCATGTCGAAGAGACTGGGATACTTTTTAAGCATTTCCCAATGATGCAAAGTTTTGATTTGTTGCAGGCATGGATGCTATGGACTAAAGAGACGCCATTAGAACTCATTGACGAATGTTTAACAGACTCTTACACTCCATCTGAAGTGGTAAGATGCATGAATATAGCTCTATTATGTGTGCAAAAAGGAGCGGAAGATAGGCCAAATATGTCATCTGCGGTTGTGATGTTGAGCAGCGAGAATCCATTGCCTCAGCCCAAACAACCTGGTTTTTTCATGGAAAGGGTTCCACCTAAACCAGATAATTCATCAACTTACTCTGCTAATGATGCTACTATAACATTGTTAGATCCAAGGTAGGCTAGCATCGCTTGAAATTGAGAGGGAAAATATTTTAATTTTTAAGATGAATCAAGCGTGAGATTCAGCAATTGCAAGTTGCAACTCTGACTAGCAGTTCCATTTTAGTGATATAGCCAATGTGTCTAAGAAGGAAAAGTGCAGTACACTCGTGCTATGTTTGGTTTTTTATTTTTTTATTTTATAAAATTCTATATAAAATTTTATAGAGTGTCTTTCATTTACTATATTTGAACATTATCAATTTTATATTTTTTTTTCAATTTCAACAATCCATACACAAAATTTCAAGCAATAAATTCTACAAAATTTGATCAAATGCCTTTCATATATTTTGTTATCGTGTATAAAATTTAAAGTTACTTTAAATTTTATATATAATTATAAAAATGAAGAAAATTAATATGAAATTTGATACGGATAACTACAAAAAATAAAGGGGATGTGATGAAATTCTATATAAAATTTGCAAGGAAAAATTACAATTTTGGTGTCTGAATTTTTTAATTTTTTCTATTTTAGTGTCTAAACACTTTTTTTATTCAATCAAATGTTTGAAATAGACACTAAAATAGAAAAAATTAAAACGTTTAGATACCATATTCATAATTTCTCCAATTTGTAAAAGAAAAGGATCAAACAATGTTTTAGAACTAACACATAGGTGTCACCCTTTTGTTACACCTATCAGAACCTGTCTATGAATATTTCCAAAAGGAAAATGGTTGCAGGATGATAGAACATTTGAAAATAGTGCACCTAAAAATATGAGATTCATTCTCCATATAGGCAAAAGACATCCAGAGGCCCTTAAGCTTTTTGAGATTATGTTATTAAGCCCCTAAATGATCATTGAATAATTACCTTTTGTTCAATTTAGCCACTTTGTGACAGCACCATTAAATTCATCCTGATTAGCATCAAGAATCACTATTAGAAATCTATTATTCGTGCTGATTTTTATATAATTACAAACAATTTATAAATAACATATAACAAGAATTTTCAAATAGTCACGATAGTAATAATTTTAGTTTTTATCTTATGATTACAAGACAAATTAATACGTTTATCATAAAAAAAATTCAAATTTTTGAGATTCGTGATAATTTTATATGGTTATAAATAATTTTTTCATAAATTATAAATAATAAATGACAAAATTTTTCAACTAGCCACAATAGTAATAATGTTATTTTTTTTATCTTATGAATACATGACAATGTTATACATTTATCACAAAAAAAATTAAAATTTCAGTGATTTATGACAATTTTTATATAATTATAAATAATTTTATCATAAATTATAAATGATATGTAACAAGAATTTTCAACTAGTCATAATAGTAATAATTTTATTTTTTATCTTATAATTATATGATAATATTATACACTTATCATAAAAAAAAATTAAAATTTTTGTGATTCATGACAATTTTATATGATTATAAACAATCGAATCATAAATTATAAATGATATATAATAAGAATTTTCAACTAGTCACAATAGTAATAACTTTAGGTTTTTATAGTATGATTACATAACAATGTTATACACTTATCACAAAAAATTAAAATTTTCATGATTCATGACAATTTTTATACAATTATAAATAGTCTCATCACAAGTTATAAATGATATAACAAAAATTGTCAATTAATCATAATAGTAATAATTTTTTTATCCTATGATTATATGGAAATATTATACATTTTATCACAAAAAAATTGAAATTTCTTATGATTTGTGATAATTCTTATATGATCATAAATAATCTTATCACAAATTATAAATGATATATGACAAGAACTTTCAACTAGTCATAATAGTGATAATTTTATTTTATTTTATCTTATGATTACATTATAATATTATACACTTATCATAACAAAATTTAAAATTTTTTGTGATAACTTTAAAAATCTGGTTATAAATTTAAATAACAAAATTAAAAAGATTTATATCCATTTTTTTATGACAAATTTTAACTTGAACTCCAAAATTATGCCTTGGGTCCTCTCTGCTCCCTTTTATTTATTCATTGAGCACTAAGCAGCAAAAATTTAGTAATTGAGCTAATGGATTAAGGTTTGGAATACACAACAACCTAATAATGTTGTACTGCATATGCAAAACAAAACGGTCTAACCATTAAAATTACATTGTGTTAAAAGAAAATGTTCCTTCAACCAAAATAAATAAATAATGAAAGAAAGAAAATGCTCCTTCTACCAAAATAAATAAATAATAATAATAAAAAAAAAAAAGAAAATGCTTCCCCACCTATATGGACATAACCACTTAATAAACACTATAATTTCTTCCCATGATTTTCTTAGAATTATATGCTTACGTAAAAATGTATATGCACTTGTCTAACACATTTTTTAGTTATACAGCCAAGTTTTTTTTCTTATTATTATTTTATATAATATTTTTTTACCCTTATAAAAGTAACTTGTATGTACTCAGCTCAATTTGAATCATATCATTTGTATCTCCATATTAAATGATAATATAATAAGATATAGTAGTTAATAGACCAAAATCAATCGTAGAGAATGGATTCCTTGAAAATCGACATAAAGAAATGGTCAATCTGTGGAAAAAAAAATCAAATCTTATATTGTTCTTTTTTTTCTTTTTTTTTTAAATGGAGTCTTGCTTCAATATCATTAAGGTGTTTTTAAATAGTGATAAGGTGTATAGATAAATATGCTTTAAAAAAATAATTTATTAAAGAATGATGATTTGAAAAAGAAAATGAGATAAAATGATAATAAAGGAAAGTTTAAATAAAGGATAGAATATGTGAGAAGAAAGCATGGAGAATATTTATAAATTGCCCACGACTGAAATTTAAAGAAAAAACAATCATGGAGCCACTTAAATTTGAGTCCTCACCATTGTTTTCATATATATTTTTTTCAGCTTCTTTGACATATTATGCCGATTATAATCAAGTCATGTCAATTTTTCATTAGAATTCTATTTTCATGTAAAAATGTCGTTCTAGGCCCAAAAATCACTGATGATCTCAATTGCAAGAAATTTATCAGACATAGTCAAATAAAAAACATAATTATCTGCCAGTGTACAATTGTTATTGTACACTGGCAGATAAATAATTTATCAAAGTTGATTCACAAGAACAACACTTGTTATTATTTGATTAATTCTTGTTGATCTATAAAAATAATGAAAATGAAAATTAACAACGAAAATGAAATTAAATTAACAAAAACTAAATTGATTAAAGGGAAATCATATGTTTGAAGTACTAGAGTTTCGGGCTTTACTTGGTAAGAAGTAACTAATGATTAACAATGGCCAACCTGATTTTTTAGTGCAATTATTTCTAAATTATTTTATTAACAAACAACTAATTATCAAACAATAAACAATTAATTATCAAACTTATTTTATTGATTAGACTCATTAAGCCATAATTAACACCACAAACATTTAGATATATTTCTTTACTTAAAGGTTTGTATTTGATCTTTTATGTCTAGGATTATATTTTACTCGTCAGTTTACCACATAAATCCTAAAATGAAAATTATACGATGATTAATTATACAATTTACAATCAGCACAAGAAGATCAAATTAAGAATTATCATGAAGAACACTAAAAATTAAGCATTGATTTATCAAAAATAATCATAGTAGGTTACACCCCTCACTCTAATTGAAGGCTTAGTTCTCCATGAATAAATTTACCAAGTTTAATCTCATAGAAATCAAGACAAATAGAAATAAGAAAATAAAAATGAATATAAAGAAAGCAAGAGAAAAATCCCAAGGACGAACTTTGTTGTCCCTTTGTTTCTTCACCAAAAAGGTCCTCTACTGAGTGTGTTTCTCCCATTTTATATCCCTGAAGCTGGCCCTAATGTACCAAAAATAAAGTTTGGATTGAGTTAGTGTCATGCACGTGACAAACAAGACGGATAACTGGCATCATCAATTCACGCCTCTGACACCCATCGTGTGCGCCACTAAGAAGTACGCATCACGCGCGTGACACTAATTTGCACCCGGAAACTTGCCAACGTCTCAGGTCTCATTTAGAACCAAAATCAAAGTGTCACACACGTGATATTTGTCATGTGCGTGACATGCTTTTGTGCAACAAGCCACTTACCAAGTTTGTTTCAAGCATTAAAAGCCTACCAAAGTTGATTAAAATATAAATTAGGCAGCAAATCTTAAGATTGATACAATTAATAAAGTTACTGCTTAAATTAACTAGAAAAATCATAAAATATCCTAGAAAGCTGACTCAACTCAATGCGATTGAGACTGACCCATATAGCATGTAATTTCATCGCATATTCAATAATAGATGGAAGAAAAACAGGAAGCAACATGTAATTCCATTGCTATCCTGCATTTGAGTGAGCCAGCATGTCCCATGGATGTATGCTTTAACTTTTGTTTGGATGCTAGTGTTAACACTTACAACACACATTATTGAAGCGATTTTAGTAAATTTGTTGGGATTGAGTGGCTTAGTTCATTTCTTTAATTTATACTTATAAATTGGACATTTTGATAGTTTCTGATCCTTTTACTTAGATTTCATTCCAGTGTGAACTCTTGAATTCGAACATGGCATAGGGTGCTGATTGTTTCAATATTTGTATTTCTACAGAGTGTCAATAATTTTAATTTTTTATTAATAATTAGAATAGATACATAAATATAATTGCTGGTGAAATAAAACAATATTGTCAAATATTTAATTTTTAAAATATAATTTTAGTGACAATTAAAAATGTGACTAATGTTATTATAAATCAACATTGATTAAATATAGTTGCAATCTATATTTTCAATCATCATACATATTTTGTCATCTTATAAATTTATAATGACAAAAATAATTATCACAAAAACTTATATTCATAACAATCAAAATTATCATATTACAATAGATAAATGACAACAAATACATATGCTACTAGTAGTGTTATAAAATAAAATAATATTTGTGATAAAAAATTATTGTCATTAATTATTTTAAAGTGACAATAATAATTGTCATCGAATATAAATAGATATATGACAATAATAATTGTCATCGAATATAAATAGATATATGACAATTATAATCATCATTCTTTTATTAATTATATGATAATATAGTTTCATCACTATATGAATGAACGATAATGAAAGTTATAGTAAATTAAACTATCAATAACAATTATAAATTATCACTATATATATTAATGACCATAAAAAATATAACCCATGTAACAATGAGTTTTACATATATAATTTAAGTAACTATAAATGTTTTTACATTTTTTCTGTGACAATAAAATGAAGTTGTGCTATTAAAATTTATTTTGACTATTCAATTAATTTGTGACAATATTAAGTGATGCATGACAACATATAAAATATTAGTTATAATAAAAATTATAGTTAATTATATCATTGGTAACAATAGAAATATTGTCACAAATTAGACATTAATCATGACAATTTTTATTGTCATAAATGAAATAAACTTTTAGTTATAGGAGTATATGTTACAAAACTAGTGATAATAATTATTGTGACTTATTTATGCTGATCTTAAAATTATTTGATAATATTAATTGTCATAAAACAATTAATTTCTTGCTATCAGTTGAAATGGGCTTTATAGCAATGTGAATTGATGACTTGATTTCTACTAATGTGGATTTAAAAAATAAAAAAAATAAAAAATAAAAAAAAAAAAGAACAAACCGAGCCCAGGGTTAATAATTTTGTAAGAAGAAAACGGCGAAGAGGATAAAAAGAGGCAGATGCAAAGGAGCAAGGTACACCATAAAGGTTAAAGAGAGCAACAAGAGCAAAGGGATAACATTGAATTCGTAGTGTCAGAGTCATCAATAAGAGCAGCGCAACTTTCATATGGAATTGATGATCCTGATGTTTTCTACTACTTTTGTGGTAGTCTAACTCAAATTCACACTTCAAGGACTAAGCATGCTCCTAATACGATGTTTTATTGATGCTCTCAAGGCCAGATATGGTTGCTATATTTGCTAAATATCATAAATTAGAGTTAATTAGGTTTTGATTATTAGTTTTCTTCTAATTCCTTTTTATTTTATTGAGAAAGGGGCATTCTATGAACTATTCATTTGGCGTGATGAAAGGTAGAATGAGAGGGCTCCAATGTTGGAAAGGATAACTCTAAGGATTAGGAATAAAAAATAAGAAGAATTCATAATAGGGAAGCTAGCACAACAAAGAATGATAAGATTAATTTGATAAAACAAGAACTGGCAACTTTGAACACTAAGTTGAAGGAAGGTCAAAGAACTTACAGTAGAATAAGGCAAGAAAGGAACATGATTTTGATTGGGATATGCTTTTATAATGGACTATTATGTAGGAAAATGATGGTGGGTTTAGTTGGGGTAATGTAATAACCCAATTTTTACAATTTAAGAATATTGAATTATTTTTTTATTAGAGAATAATTTATCACAACTTGGATAAGTAAAAAAATAAGTAAAAATAAAAATAGAATAACATTTTAAATGCTTAATAAATAGGGAATATTTAATTAAAATATCCTAGTTAAACTATTTAAGAAAAATGAACAAATGAAATGGTAAATAAAATAAAAAGACAATTATTAAATTATTAAACTAAATAATTAATTAAAATAAATAATAGAATGGTAGAACAAAAGGGTTAAATTTAATACAATATAAACATTGGCGATTGCATGATTGAGAAAGGAGGATTTAAAATAAAATGACGCATTAAGCAGGGATCAAGCTATAATTTACCCACTTTGTCAAAGTTTTTCTCTCTCTTCCTGACAACCAGCCACCTCCCCCTCCATTTTTCTGTCTTTTTTTTCCTTCTTCATTTTTCCACCTCTATGCGCCATCCAAATCACTTCCAAATCTCAACGAAATTTCAGTTACAAGTAGTTATCCACCTCCCAAGGCCACCGATATACTCTTCTCTCCTCTCACGCACCACGGCAGGCAAGAAAAAAGGTGGAGTTGTGGTAGTTGCCACCTCACGGGAGCTCCAAGCTGTCCAATGCTAATCAACCCTCTTTCAAGTTCAAACACTTCTCCCTTGACCTCCATGTTTCCCCATTCTTGAACCAACTCCTCCCTTGGTATTTTTTTTATAATTTCTTTAATTTTCTTCAATTTTTCCACTCTACTTTAGTTAGTTAATTAATTGATTTATAGTTATATAAATTAATAATATTTATTCAAGAGATCAAGGAGGTTGGTTAATTAGTTAATGAGTTGGTGTGTGTATGTGTGTGTAAATATTAATATAAGTATAAATTTAATTATTACTATTATGATGATAATTTGAATGAAATTTCTTTATTCATATAAATTGTCATTTTAGTTAAAAATTAAGTTAGAGGGAAATAATTTAACTAGTGGTAAAATTAACTAAATTAAATAGCAATATATATATATATATAATTTATTTAAAAGAAATTGGATATATTATTTATAATTATTGAATTGATGTGATTGATTAGTTTAATAGGAATATAGTATTAATTATTTGATTATTGAAGATTATTATTGATATAATTATTTTTTATGAGTATTTATAATTGTTGAAAATTAGGTGAAGAACTGTGTTGATAAATTGAGAAGTATTAATTACCAAATTATGTATTTGGTCAGGTGTATGAGAAGTTAAAGATTCAACTTGAATTAAATGATGTTGAAATATATTATAGAAGTGTTTTTATAGGAAATCAACTTGTTTTACAGGAGAAGGGGTTATGTCCAAGTTTTAGAGGAGATACTGCCGCAATTTCATTAGAAATTTTGATGGTAAACTAAAATACATGAAAATAATAATTTTAGAAGTTAGACTCTGAATAATATTCTATATCGGTTGTAATAAATTGTATTTTGTTATTTAAACTCTTTTGCCACCTCGTACACCACCAAAAACGTAGGAAACATAGGAACATTCCACGATTTTTCTACTATTGTGAGTTAATATTATATACTTTTATGGCATACTAACTAGTTTATAATATCAACATTACATTCATGAGCATTACATTCATAGCATGACATTTTTAGCATATTATTATTAATGTTGCACCACATGAATAAATATGTGTAATGATCTGTGATATTAATGTGATTGAGGATTGAGAGCATTGCGTATAAATGTGTATAATGATTTGTGATATTTATGTAATTGTGTATTGAGAGTATTATGTATAAATATGTGTAATGATTTGTGATATTGATTTGATTGATGATTGAAAGCATTGTGTATGAATGTGTGTAATGATTTATGATATTTATGTGATTGTGGATTGAGAGCATTATGTATAAATGTGTGTAATGATTTGTGATATTGATGTAACTGTGATTGAGAGCATTGTGTATAAATGTATGTAATGATTTGTGATATAGATGCGATTGTGGATTGAGAGCATTAGTAGAACATACCACCTAATGGGTTACATCAAGATTGAGTGCACACCGATTTGATCATATATAAATAATTGCGATTGAGAAATGTCTTATTTGAACTTACTCTCTGGGTTTAGGATATTAAAATATTATGATATGATAGTGCCCTAATTGAGCTTACTCTCAAGACTTAAGATATTAAAATTTTATGATGTGATGAGATTATGAGAACCCTAGTCGAGCTTACTCTCTAGTGATGGTACATTAGAATAAGTGAAATGGTTAGTGAGCTTGGTCAATCTTGCTCTTTAGGCACTAATCAATTTGGATTAAGAGAGCCCAATGACTATTAGTGTTGGAGTATAGGGTTTTGCTCTTATCCTCATTCCATATGTGTGACTATGTTTGTAAATAATATATATATATATATATATATATCATCCAATATTTGTATATTTGTCATGTGTGATTCATGTTAAGGTGTGAATGCATGCTCACCTAGTAGATTGTAGGAGTATATAATATTATCTCACTTTTGTGACTAATAGTTCCAATTAATTTTTCGGGTAGTAGTTGATTCACCATATTATTTGTGGCAACCCTCCAGTCTTTCATCCGCGTGGGCATATTATGTAAATTTATTTCAATTTTTATTTAAATTCTAGACCTTCACAGTTTAAGGCAGTAAGACTTGTATACTGTTGAATAATGTGAATTTAAATACTATGTTTATTTTTGCCATGTTAGCATAGATTATAGTGATTGAATCCATCTTTTACAATTCTTGATTGTCCATCTTTCACAATACTTGATTGTTGATGTATACCATGAACTTTGCTATATATGTAAATCATGGTGGATGTTATCTATTATCCTTGTAAAGTCCCAATAATTAATAATTAAGATGGAAGGCTTGCTACTGATTTTGGAGGCCTTAAGCCTACCCATTTTCTAGCGTTGGTCATGACTTAAATGGGGTAGTGATAGGTAGTATGACAAGAAGTGAAATCTAGTGACTATAAATATACTACTTATGTTGGAAATTTGATAATCAATTTTGGTAATATAGGTATTTGTTGATAATCACAAAGTTAGCAGAATGTACTTATGCTATTAATTGAAATGGAGTTTATTAATTAACATGCATATGCAATGCAAGTGTTTAAATTTTCAAATTAGCTCTAACAAAATATATGTAGTAATTGTGAAGTGGAAATAATATGTTTAAATAGTAATTCTCACAATATATGACTAACAAAAGCTAATAGTTCAATCAAAATAAGAAAATGTTCCTATCGTAAAAGAAAATATAAGAATTTTTTGCCATAAAATGAAATATGACAATTTTTTGCAATCATTTCAAAGTTTTAATATATTTCATTATTGTAGAACCTAAATCAAAAAGTAGCCATGCAATGATTATATACTAGTCATAAACTATCATTCATATACAAAACTTCATGAGAAATAAAAACTTATTCATATATAAATTTCATGAGCCATAAATGATTGTTCATTTATAATGGTTGAGTCACAAATACTCATTCATTTACAAGCTAAACAAAATTTATCTGTCAAAATAGTAATGTTGCAAAATCCAAATACATCCACTTCCAATGATAATCACTTCACTGTGTTCACCTTATTGATCCATCCATACTCTTATGGTCATATTTTTGGATAGTCAGACTTGCCTTGCTTCTTCTAATTACCTACTAGGTAAACTTTGCCTTCCTTTTCACTACAATATCTAAGCTACTATGTAGTGATCCTCTATAAGTAAAATCAGAATAACATTAAGAGTATGGCATAACTATAACTTACACTAATTGGATCAATTGATTTTTTTTTTCCTTTATAAATGCCTAATGAAACTCTAGATTAGTTCTATTACTACTACCAATAGGCTGAGATGAGCATCTTTTCACATCTCTTAGTTGAGTAGCAAAACTCTTTGCATTAAGAGTTGGCTAATAGTGGGACAATATATGACACCAAACTAGGATGGTATTAGTGAAAGTTGTAGTTCATGAAAAAGCTATAAATTTTCTTTTTGAAGACTAAACATTCCTTCTTCTAGTCCTTGCACTGACAGATGTATCTTTTTACATGGTTTCCTTAATTTTAGTACTTTTAAGGGGTTTTTTCTTTTGACCCTTTATTTTGACTTGCTAGGGTTAATGGAGTTGATGTTGTTTTTTTTAAAAAAATTTCTTTGGTAGTCTTAAAGATTGAAAAAAGAATTTAAAAATACATCCATGAATAACAATATAATGACATATATACAAGAATAAAAAAAATAATGAAATTGTTTATTTATATATAATATTATACCTCAATTGCACTAATCCTTTTAGGACAACCACTTCCATTGTGAATAGGTGCAAGGCTCACATTGCATTTTATAATTCATCCCTTTTTGAAGACTTTTCAACCTTTTTGGTTCATGCTTATCAACCTCCTATACCATCTCTACTTTAAGTTTCATCAACCTTTAAGTACTCTGCCATCAATTCTTTCACAACATTCCTAACCCTTGACTTAAAATTCTTAGATGCCTCTTCCCCATAATAAATTTATACAAATACACTAAGTTATTAAGCTTATATCTAACCACAACTATAAATAACATCACATTCATCTTATCTAGAGAGCCCTAATATTTGTCAAATTTGGCTCTCAAATGTTTATCCATTGCAGCCAATGAAACATCTCTACACTTTTGGCATTGGGTAATTTCTTCAAGTTCTTAGTAATCTCAAGGAAGTAAATGTTTGAGGTGGAACATAAAGAGCCAATAAGCTTATTGGTAACATTATAAAATTTTCTTCAAAAACTTAGAATGTACTATGATATTCTTCCAATATGTTTCACATGGAAAATCTTTTCAAACTCAACAATGTACTTCCTGTCTAAATTCTCCAACCTGTCTAAATTCTCCAACCTATCAAATGCCTTTTGGTACACAATTACTGATTATAACATTAAACATATAAAGTTCCAACTAGTGGCAAAGTCTAGTTACAAAGAGGCTTTAGAATAGAGATTTGTTAACTCATAATTTTTTAAAAAAATGTTTTGTTCTTTGTGGACTAATTCTATTGTATTTAATAATTACTTGAATTTAATTTGTTGAACTAGGTTGGTCAAACCTATGTCAAAACTCTTTTTTGATCTTGACAACATAGATTGAAAGGTGCTAAATCTTTTTTAAGTGTTGTGATGATAG
>CATIWR010023713.1:0-18846 GCA_949677035.1 Omphalea diandra | reverse complement strand
ATAATTCGAAAGATTTATATTATCCTATCTCTAGGGGTACATGTAACTCCTTTCAATTGTGCTAGATCTATTCAATAACTTGGTTTCTTAATCTAAGTTTAAAGAATTAAAGAAAGAATCAATATTTCGGATATATCAATTTAAGAAAATAAAGAGCAAACACAATTAAATTCCATAAAATAATAAAAAGATTGTATTATCTAAAAAATCACAATTCAAAACTCATCTTAGGTTTCATCATACCCAAATGCCTAATTAATTTAGTTCATAATTGAATTACGAACCAAGATCAAAATAAAGAGAAAATAAAATAGAAAACTTTTCATGATAAAATCCTTATATTTTTCTCTTCAAAACTTGATAGCTGACCGATAATTATTCTCTTGTAGATAGTTTCATCTCCAGAAAATAAAAACTCTCCAAAATATAATAATAATAATCCCCTTAATAATCTTTCTCTCTTCTCTATTTATAGTTTCTTATTCCTCTTTAAAATATGAAAAATAGTATCATCCACTAATTAGGAATTATATCAAACAAACAAAACTCCATCTCTTGTGAATAGGAGCTTGTGAAGTTTCCTCTCTTGCATTAAACTCTCGGGTTCTTCCTAAATTGAATAGAAATTGGACTAAAACTCTGTCTAAAAAATATCAAAACCGGTCCCTGAATTATCAAATTTTTATTTGATCCCTGAACTTCTGAAACTGCACGATTTCACCCAGAAAACTTTCATAATTCATCAATAAGCTCCAATTTTCAGGATTTCCTAAAATTATTAAAATACAAGCGAAAAGTGAGACATTATCTAGTATTTTTTTCAAATTAGACTCAATTAATAATAAAACTAGTCCTAAAAAAATACTAAAAATAAAGAATATCATTAAATATGTCAAACGTTCGGGGGTTTATAGTAATTATTTCAAAGATAAAAGAACATTGAACTTTAATAGTTATAATAAAAATTTAAATATTTTATTTTTATTAATTAATTAATTAAAAACTGATATACTAGTAATAATATTTTTTTATTATTTTATAATCGACTATAATTGTATAAAAAATTATTATCTAATTATATTGTTTAAGTAAATAAAATTATGAAAATAAAAATTATTATTAAATTAAAATAATAAATTTTAATACTAATATAACTATTTTCATAGATAATAAGAAAATTCATCATTTCAATTTTTTTATTGGTCTTTTTAAAGTTTTTTTTAATTATTTAGACTTTACAATCTACAAAATTAAAAATTTTTTGTGAATTTTAATTATACTCAAAATTTCCAATTGAATAAATCATATTTTAATATAGCTAATTGATTTCAATTGTATCAAAGTTAAAATCAAAATTTAATAAAATGTATATATTTAAATTCAATGAACTCTTATATTTTCTTAATTAATTTAATTTAATTCAAAATTAAGTTTAGATATTATTGAGATAATATTTTTATTTTTTGCTCAAGTTAAATAATTCTTCACAAAAAATATTAAAATTTTATTTTTGTTATAAGTTATAAATAATTAATTTATATTAAAAAATATTATTTGTATTTTTTTTATTATAAAATTTTAATTGCAAGTGCAACATCTAGGCTATTGATTGATATAAGAGCCATGGAGAGTGCCAAATATTTTTGTATATCACTTTTTTTATTTTTTTATTATGATGATATTTAGCATATTTTAAAAATATATATAGTTTAATATTCATCAAATTTTGTTTACATGTAACCATAATTGAGAGAATGTAATATAAAAAAATATTTAATATTTTTTGAAAACCATTAATAAGCATATTCTAAATCTTGTTTATGCCGTCCAATGCAGTGAATTGGGATCCAGTCTCACATCATGTAATCCAACCTTCTTAAAGATTTAGAAGTTGGCAGCATCTTGTCAAACGTTGTTTTCACCTGGTACTGATAATATATATGTTGTTTTCATCTTTCACTTGGTCTGAAATATAAGGAATAATTCATGTCAGAATTCACAATTAGGTGAGAAGTTATACATATCTGCATTCGCAATTAAGAATTAAGCTATTAGATCAAGAATTTCAGGATAAACATTGAAGAAGTTGGAGAGAATTCTGTTCACTAATTAGCTTGAAAATAGAGCTGTTTAGGGGTTTAAGTTTTGTTGTCAAAGATAAAATATAATTAATGTATAATAACCAAGTAATTATAGAAATAAATCAACATAACTTTGACATAACTTTCAATGACCTTATATTTTACTTCAATTAAATTTTTAATCATGGGCTCTTCTTTTTTTTTCTGTGGAGTAATATATACTATCTAGAAATACCATTACAGCTTTATGAGTCTTTCTGATTAACATAGTCAAAATCAAAATTTTCGATAAAATTTTGCAAATTTAGGCTATCTATTGTAATCCATTATTTGGCCTAGTTTAGTGATTTATATATCTTTCTGAGTTTTAAATGTTTCAGGATCAACACTCTTCACCCTTTATATCTGTGTTAACAAAATTGATCTAAATTTCTTTTATCAAATTAACATTAATGTTTCGATTGCTCATACTTAAAATAGGTTATGACCTTCACAATTCTTTTTTCCCCTTTAAGGGTTAAGGAAGTATAACCCTTAATAAGATTATTCAAAAATTTTGTTGACTCTATCAACCGATCCAAAAATAAAAATTTGAAATTCATTTTAGTTATAGGCTATATAAATTTGATCAATAATTGAGTTAAATTTTGATATTAAATCTGATCTCACTTGATTTATGAACACTTTTAATAATTTAGATTATTTTTTAATACTCAATGCCAAATGTAAGTTTCATTATACAACAATAAAAAGTACTATTGAAATTAGAAAAGTAAAAAATATCACCTCCTTTATTTCAAATTAGATGTCATTTTAGAGAAAAAATTGTCTCATAATATTGATATTTTACAATTATCTATGAATATTAATTATTTTTTTCTAATTTTACTCTCTCTCTCTCTTTCATAATAATTATTTCTTTATAGAGTATACAATAATTTATGAAAATAATTAATTAAGGGTAATATAGTCTTTTATTTATGTCAATTACATCTATTAAATATAATTTTTAATATATATGCAAAAATATTAAATGACATCTATTATGGAACAAAATGGACTATAAAAAAGTTCAAATAAATATCCTTTAAATCTATTATTATTACAAGCATGGAACTATACTTCTCAAGATAAAAAATTATACTCCTTCTATCTCAAAAATTTGTTCGCTATTCATTTTTTAGATATCCCAAAATATATGTTCAATTTCATTAATTATAATCGAATTTTCCTAATTTACCATTTTTAATTATTAAACTAATAAAGTACATTTACTTTCTCAAATATAATTAAAGGCATAAATGAAAAAATATCCAATCCAAACAACAACATTTTACCAGCTTTTAACAATCATCAAAGCCTGAAATATAGTTAAGCATGTATGGATTTAGAATTTAATGGTTAGAAATTTAGAATTTTCTTATTATGGATTTTATATTCTGATAAGATTAAAAATTGACAGACTCGCAAAAGATAGCTTTTAGTTGGCCATCTCAAAACAATCAAATGAGCTAATCATCGTATGATGGCCATATGATCCAGCCATAGCAAGATGGGCATGATTTTGTCCCCCAAAAAATCCATGCATGTATTTCACATTTTGAATTTGTTCTGATCAATATTTTTAGAATCGGACTGAATCCATCGATTAAATCAAAAATTGGTTAATAGTTCAATCCAGTTCAATATTAAAAATTACTTATGTAAAAAATTGATCAAAACCGAAAAAATGATCAAATTTGAAAAAATCATTCAAAACCAAAAATTAAATTAAATCGATTCAACTTAAAACCATATCATTTTGTGAAAAAGTTGAAAAATTTTTAAAAAATTAGACTATTTTATTCAAAATTTAAATTTTAAAAGTAAATTTCATTACTTTATTATATCATATAAATTTTTTTTCTAATTTTAATATTTTTAAGTATTATTTATATATTTTAAAAATTAAAAAAAGCTATCTTATTGAGCCAAATTGATTGAATTAAAAACTAATAAGCTGATTTGTTTGGTCTTCTATTCAATTTTAAAAACATTAGTCCTAATCTAGCGACGGTTCAAGTTTAATACTAAAATGATCCAATAGTTAAAATTGTAAAAAAATTATTCATCACGAGATTATTCCAAGTCCAAATTGTACTTTTAGCCAATAAATTGGTGTAATAAGAAAATATATGGAGTTCATTTTATTTTCATTTTGTTTTTCCATGAAAATTCGCAGTCATTTAAGCTACAATTATTTATTACAATAGAGTGCCCAAATAATATAAAATAATTCGTTACATACAACAGAAATATTATTATATAATTATCAAGAAAATCTTTATATTTTATTTTTTATAAGGTCATTCATGACTTCTCATCTTTTTGAAAACATTCACTTTGCTTGATTTGGGGTTTAAGAATTATTCTTTTTTTCATGTAATTAGTAGTATATGGTTGTGATTTGTTTCTGCATCAAAATTATAGATATTGCAATTAAAAATTTTAATTTAATATTATTTATTTTAAAAATTTTCTCAACAATATATATATATATATATATATATATATATATATATATATATAGATTATGATCAAAACAATTATATACATCTGGGATTTTCTTCTCCCAAACGGTGTGTTCTATTATTTTATGCAGTGTAGTTTTAACAGTTAAATATTTGAATGAAATTAAAGGCTCGTTTAAGTTAACTGTCACAAATAGCGTTTACTTGTTGCTAATTGCTAATAGTTGATTGCTAATTATTAATTGACTTTAACTATTTAGTAAATGTTTGCTGATAGTAACTTTTAATGTCAGATGATGATTAAAAAGTATAATTAATTTTAAATTTTATTATATTATAGAAATCCTAACAGAATAGATAATGTTAACCAAAAAAATGATTAAATTTCTATATTATATGGTTGTTGTAATTATCTTTAAATACTTAATAATTATTTTTATTATCATTTATTAAATTTCATAAATTAAAATAATTTAATTGCTTAAAATTATTTTAAAGAAGATAATTTTGTGATTAAAAATTTAACAATCAAATACATATTTTTAAATTAAAATTTTCACTTATATTTTCTCTTGCATAAATATCATTATAAACTTATAAAATAAAAAAAATAAACTTATTGGGATAAATACAAAAAATGATACAATATAGATAAAATGTAAGGTTAATTTTATGATTTGATTTAAAACTACAACTATCTATAAAAAAAAATTCATGTTTAAAATTCTTACCAATTAGATCTATTAAAGTTCAAACAGCTATCAATAGTTGTGTAAAATTTTTTGAAATTAAAAAATAAAAGTACTTTCAAAAAGCACGAGACTATAATTCTCAAGACCAAACAATATACATAACCCTCAGGATATAAATGTCTTGGGTTTAACTTTCTCTATCCCCTCAATAACATTAATTGAAAAAAAAAATATATGCAACTATACAGGCCAATTAATCTAGTTAAAGTAATGGTCAGACCTAGGCTGTTAAGCATAGGTTTGCACCATAAATTATATCATGGATTTACGTTCATATTATTTCATAGACTCAGAATAAAATATTTTATTTAATTAAATTAAATATTACACGTGTGACTTATGTATATTGATAATTAACTATATGTACATTTGATATTGTACTGTTTGTATATTGAGATTAATATATATATATATTAGTATTGAATTTCATGTATATTGAAATTCATGAATAAATTAATAAAAAGAACAATACAGTTCAAAACTAACCAACCAAAATTTTTTTATAATTTATTACATTATTGTTAGAGTACCAATTCAAAATTAATGTACTTAGAGTACCAATTCAAAATTAATATACTTTTCATTAATCTATTTTATGAATTTAAATGTACATGTAATTTAATACCAATATATATACAGTTAGGAATTAATACATATGTAGTTCAATGCCAATGTACGTGCAATTTAAAACTAATGTATATACAATCAATGAATAACATAGTTTAAAACTAATGGACCTATGCAAGAATAATATCTATCAATAAAATTTTTAGAATTTTTAATTTTATTGCTAGAATACTAATTCAAAACTAATGTGCTTTTTATTAATCTATTTTACGGATTTTAATATACATGTTGTTTCATAATAATATATATGCAGTTAAAAAATAATGTTATTCAAAACTAATGAACTAATGTATAAGCAGAAACAATGTATATCAACAAAATTCTTTAGAATTTTGTATATTGTTGCTAGAATATCAATTCAAAACTAATGTATTTTTTATTAATTTATCTTTGTAGATTTTAATGTATATACAGTTCAACATCAATATACATGTAATTTAACGCTAAGGTACATATAATTTAATATCAATGTGCATGTAGTTGTGTTTAAAAAAAAAGATAACACGTGATGTTTAAATAAAACAGTACGTATTAATCCAATTACATGTTTCAACATCAATCTGAGTCCATGATATACGTATTATAAGTGTTTGGTTTGATTCAAATAAATCTAGGCCTTACTAATTGAATATATTTAAGTATAATTTGCTCCAAACTATAACGTATGGTGTCTAGTGCATAATTTAGAATAACTGGAAGCGAATCTGTGTAATGTGCATATGGTTTATAATAATAAATTTAATATTTATTTTAATTAATTAATTAATTAACTAAATCTAATATAATAATTTAATTATTATATTATAAAAAATTATAGCCAAGTAAATAAAATAATAAAACAATAATTTATAAATTATAATTATGTATGAAGTTAGTTATAATAAAAGATTATTTATTGATTCATACATTTAATTATGTAGCATAATTTCAAAAGAAAATTTATTAAATTTGAATGAAATAATTTTTAATAATCAATCAAATAAATAATATTAAGTATTTCATAATCAAAAAATAAAATTAACAGATAATTGGAAACTATATATGTTTATGTGAGATAGTTGTAATTAAACATTATCTATTGATTTATATTTTTAATATTGAGAAAATTTATTAAACTTAAATGAAATAATATTTAATAATCTATTACATTGTCACTTACCATTATACATTCAGAATTTTGAACAATCAATAGAATTAGTTTAAATTTTAGTTTTCTCTTTAGAATTTTTATTGTTTAGTTTTTCTAATTTCTTACTTAAAAATTGTTTAAATTTTTACTTTTTAGATTTTTCTAATTCTTTATTTAGAATTTTTTTTATATGATATTCTTGTTTAAAAATTTTTGCTTTTTAGATTGTTTTAGTTTTCTATTTAAAAAGATTATTTTTATGTGCTAGTTAAGTTTTTCTAATTTTTATTTAAAATTTTTTTGATATGAAAGTTTTCTATAATATAATATAAAATAATGACACATAATTATATTGTAAATAATTATTTTGATAAATAACAAATAATAGTTTAAAACTAATAACAAATAATAGTTTAAAACTAATTTTGAGATTGAATATCTATATATATATATATATATAAGCCCAAAATATAATATAAGGGACAAAAGATCCATAAAATATACGCATATCTAGGTCCAAAAATTCAATAGCATTTGAATAGTAAAAAAATCTACTAGGGCAAAGAAAAGTTTAAAGACATTCCACAGCAACCCCTGTTAGCACTGTCAGCCAACATGTGTGAAAGGAATGTATCTCTTATATATGATTGTGACCATGAGATGAAGAAACTGGCTGCAACTCAAGCAAAATTTTGCAGAATTGATCTGCAGATTAGATCTCCATAACCTGTAACAAACATAGTTTTTGGACAGAACGACTAAATAATGCCCTCTTATATATAACTTGTTTTCTCTAATGAGCCGATAGCCGTTTTTTATTCAAACCATGTGTGTATTACACATTTTGAATTAGTCCTAATCTAGCCACACGTTGTCAAGTTTAAGACTAAAATAATCCAAAAGTTAAAATTGTACAAAGCTATTCTTAACGTGATAAGTCAAGGACCAAATTGTATTTTTAGC
Organism: Omphalea diandra; assembly: GCA_949677035.1. NCBI lineage: Eukaryota > Viridiplantae > Streptophyta > Magnoliopsida > Malpighiales > Euphorbiaceae > Omphalea > Omphalea diandra. The sequence continues at coordinate 10,784 of CATIWR010023713.1, read as the reverse complement.
TAATATATTGGTGCAATAAGAAAACATACGGAGTTCAATTTATTTTATTTTATTTTATTTTTTGTTTTTCCGTAAGAATTTGTTAACATTTGAGCTATTTTAATTATATATATAAAATATAATATAATATAACTTTTTATCTTTTTGAAAACATTCTCATTGCTTGATTTGGGGTTTAAGAATTATATATTTTTTCTTTTAATATATAGGTACTAGTGGTATAAAGTTGTTATTCCTTTCTCCATCAAAATATTTTTTTTTTTAAAGCTAAACTTGACAAAATTTATAATTGAGCTTATGACAAGAAACTGATGAGTGACATTAAGAAAATAATATATATATGATCTAATTTATTATAAAATTTTTCTCATTAACAAAATTTGTAGTTTTGTTACATTTTACTTTGTCATGTATGTAAATGATAGCAATAATTGCTTATTAACACTTTATTTAATATTTTTTATTTGATTGGTTCACTTGATTATTTTAAATTTTAATAATTAAGAGATTATATAAAATTTTTCGTTCAAATGTAGATTTTCTTATTATTTATTACGACAAGTTATCTAATTTAATAGTGACTTTAAAATTTTAAATTAAATGTTATATTGATTATTATTATTATGATAAGTTATCTAATATAATAGTAATTTTTAAAATTTTAAATTAAATGTGATATTATCTAATCAAATAGAGAGTGTTGAAGAGAATGTTAATAAGTGGGCATTTCTTTAAATTCTACTTATGCTTTTACTCAAAAAAAAAAATATATAATTATGATTAGAACAGTTATACACTTAAAAAAAAGATAAATTTAACTGAAGATATTCATTTACCCCTTAGCTTTCGGTGTAGTAGATAATGTATTTATGAAAAAAAAAAGATTTCTATTTTAATCTGTAAAAGTATTTTAAATTTTATTATATTACATAAATCATAACATAATAGATAAAGTTAACTAAAATATAATTAAATTTATATATTATATGATTGTTATAATTATTTCTAAATAATTAATAATTATTTTTATTATTGTTTATTAAATTTCATAAATTAATTTTTTCAACTATATTTTCCCTTGAATAAATATCATCATAAACTTATCAAATAAAAAAATAAACTTATTGGGATAAGTATAGAAAATGATACATATAGATAAATTCTAAGGGTAATTCTATTATTTGATTTAAAACTACAACTACCTAAAAAAAAATTCATATTTAAAATTTTTACGAACTAGAGCTATTAAAGTTTCAAACAGCTATCAACAGTTGTGAAAAAGTTTCTTACTTTTCATTATCAAACTCCTTATATAGAATTTTTTGAGACTAAAAAATAAAATGTACTTTCAAAAGTTGAAATAAATAACCCTTTAGACCCATTATTATGACAAGCGCGAAACCACTTCTCAGGACCAAACAATATATATATATATATATATAAAACCTAAGTTAATTCAGTGTTTCTGCTCAGGATATAAAAGTTCTGGGTTTAACTTTCTCTATCCCCTCATAACTTTAATTGAAAAATAAAATAAAAATATGCAACCTATACAGGCCATTAATATATTAAGTCAAGTTATAGATTAGCGATGTAACAAAATATGTAATGCATTTGATATTCATTAGGGATAATATAAGTAATTAAAAGAGTTTATTATTCTCTTCAATCATCTTGCCTCCTTTTTTAGCAGTGGATTAAATTGTTTTTTACATGATATAAAAAGAGGAATGTCATGACATTTTGAAAAAAAAAAAAACAAATTATTTTGCTTGACTTGATTAAAATATAATAAATAAATAGAGTTTGTTTAGTGACCATGTGGCCTACACCAAGTATGAACTCCGCCAAGATGACACTGAATCTTGAATTCTAAATAGACTAATTAATAAGTTTAGTTGCCTAACAATTTTATATATTTGCACAACACAATTGAAAAAAAGTAGAAGTCGGTATCTTATTTTAAGATCATTCTCACGCAATTTCATACAATATAAAATACATACTAATATACTAATTATTGTCTATTAGTTTCATTTTAGTATGAATAATTCAATACATTTCACATCTTCTAATGTATTCCATTTATCAATGCATGAATTTTAACCCATTAATTATTTTAAAATTGTAGTTGACAAATATATATATATGTGTGTGTAGGTGCGCGCGCGCATAATTTGATAGCAAATTTTTTTAATGAAATATTTATGATCAATGTGCTTAGACAAGTAGTCACAGAGTCACTTTTATTGTTGTTTTTGCCATGTGTTTGTGATTAATTAAATATTAGCAAGTTTTTTAATGATTCTTTATCTTTGCCATGTGTTGTTTCAATGAGTTAGAATGGCAGGAACATGAAATGCAATAATTGGTTGAATAAGACTCTTTTTCTTGTTGGATTATACGTATAAATTAACAATATCGTTACATAACTTGTAGGCAATCTTATCAGTTAAAAGAAAAATTACAATTATTAGTTTGTCTATATATTTTATCAGTTGCTAAGCTTACGATGGAACTATTGCAAGCTACAACTTATGAAAAAGTAGTATGTGCAAATTTTTGGATTATTAAGTTTCTTTTTTTCGTTCTCTTTAAAAAATTGCTAGGATGGACTTTATTGAAAATAGTCACCCGATTCGTGGTAGAGGTAAAAACAAAAGGGTTTGGATTGCTAAAAGGATCGCATTTTAATAAAGTGCTTACAACATATGGCTACAAAACCTAAATTTAAACAAGGTAATACTTAGAAAAATGACTACTTGATATGAGTTGAAGAATTGATAAATGAAAATTTTCCTTCCTGTGGTTTGAGAGCTAATCCACATATTGATTCGAGGTGGAAATCTATGAAAGCGAAACATAATGTCATAGCTAAAATGTTGAGTAAATTTAATTTTGCTTGTGATGATGTAAAAAAAAAAAAGATACAATGTGAAAAGAATGTTTATGAGGAATGGTGTCAAGTAACGTGACTATAATTTTCATCTTGTGAGCACTAGATTATATTAATTATTATCTCTTTTGTAGCATAATGTGTCATTGTAGTATTCATATATAGGTAATATGAGTAACTTGGTTGTTGGCAGTGAACATTAGTACATTTATCTCATTTTATATGGCTACTTATCTCAAATATTTGTCTTTTGTTTTGTCATGTTTACAGAACCATAAGATGCAAAGGGATTTTGGGATGTATTTTTTCCCTTTTTTTTAATGAAATTGGAGAGTTGATAGGCAAAGACAAGACAATTGAAAAAACTATTGAAAATTTTGAAGAAGCTATAGAAAATATGGAAAGAGAGATGACTAATGAAACAAATCCAACACATAAGGATAATGATGAAAATGAAAATTTTGTAACTCAATCAACAACCCACTCTTCTTCTAAAAGATTCAAAAGAAAACATAAGAAAGTGAGCAAAGAGTCAAGTATGACTACTGCATTTATCAGTGTGCCAACCAACTTTAACTCTTTCATGGAGAATATAAATTCTCACCTTGGAACAATGGCAAGTGCATGATCACGTGTAGAGGAAGGTGAACAAGATATAGTTGAGCAAAGGAGGAATGTGTTGAATGAGTTACTTCAAATTGATAACTTGTCAAGCACTGAAGTGTTACGAGTTGTTGATATTCTTACAGCTGAATCAAACAAGTTCAGAGTATTTTATCAAGTTCTACTAGTTTTAGAAGATAATATATTACTAGTCTTCTTTATGGTCCTCATAGAATCTTTAGAGTGTGATATGATTAGGATAATATTATCTAATATTTTACTTAAACTTGGATTAAATTAAATTTTATGAGTTTTTAACATTTTACTTGGATTTATAATTTTATTTGCAAGGAATAATATTATGATTAATGACTTTTTTGTATTTTATTTGCAATTTGGGATGATTCTCTATTATTTAGTTAATGATTATCTATTATTTTTTTTTAATTAGGATGATTTTCTATTATTTTTTTTGCAATCAGGATGATTCTTTATTATTTTATGTGAATTTCTAATTTTAATTGCATTTGGATTGTTCATTATGTATCATTAAAATTTCATTGTTATTATTTTTTATAACTTACAAATTTTAAATTAATATAATTATTTTTCAAATATTATAATTTTAAAATTAATAATAATAATAATAATTTATTTATTTATTATAATATAATATTTATATTTTAAATTATTTATAAAAATAATTATGTTATTTATAATCTATAATAATTTATTTGTTATAATATATAATATTTATACTTTAAATTATTTATAATATAATAATTATTTTATTTATTTTACATTTTTTATTTTAATAATATTTTTTAATATTAATAAAATAATATTTATATTTTTTAATATTAGTAAAAATAATATTTAATATATAAAAAAATAAAAGTTAATTTTCATTCCTATTCCATATTCAACCAAATATATTTAAATGAAATCTGATTTTCATTCCACAATCAATTAAAATGAATCAAACAACATATAAATAATCATTCTCATACCCTTCCATTCCCATTTTCCACCTTGAACCAAATCATAAGAAATGGCCCAACCTAAGCTGTTGAGCTTAGGCTTGCGCATAAGTGTCTGGCCTGATTCAGTTACATCTAGGCCTTACTAATTGAATTTATTAAGTATAATTTGCTCCAAAATATAATGTCTGGTGTCTAATGCATAATTTAGAATAATTTTAATATTTAATTTTGAATTTATCAATATTCTAATTAGAATAAAAACTAAACAAACTGAAGCACATAAAATATTAAAAAATATATATATATTTTTAATTTTTCTTATTAATCATCACAAAAATAGCTCTAACCAACTGTCATATAACAGTTAAATGAGCAAATCATCATATCATGGTCATATAATCCAGCCATTGTGTGATAGGCATGATTTTATTTCATTTTTATTCAACCCACGTGTGTATTACGCATTTTGAATTTATCCTAATCTAGCCACACACTGTCAAGTTTAAGACTAAAATGATCCAAAAGTTAAAATTGTACAAAATTATTCACAACATGATAATTCAAGGACCAAATTATACTTTTAGCTAATATATTGGTGTAATAAGAAAACATATGGAGTTCATTTTAAATTTTTTTGTTTTTTCGTGAGAATTCGTTATCATTTGAGCTATTTTAATTATTTATTTTAATCATTGAAATTACATTTATAGTGTGCCTAAACAACATAAAATCATTCATTAAACAACATAAAATCATTCATTATCTAAAATATAATATTATTTTATACTTGTCAAAAAAAAATTGTATTTTATTGTTATAAGAAAATTTAGAATTATATTTATATATATAATATAACTTTTTATTTTTTTTAAAAACATTCTCTTTGCTTGATTTGGGATTTAAGATTTATATATTTTTTTCTTTTAATATATAGGTACTAGTAGTATAAAGCTGTTATTCCTTTCTAAATAAAAATCATTTTTTTAAAGCTAAATTTGACAAAATTTATAATTGAGTTTATGACAAGAAACTAATGAGTCAGCACTATGAAAATAATATACATATGATCTAATTTATTATAAAATTTTTCTCATTAACAAAATTTGTAGTTTTGTTACATTTTACTTGTCATGTATGCAAATGCTAGTAATAGTTGTTTATTAACACTTTTATTTAACATTTTCTATTTGATTGGTCCACATAATTATTTTAAATTTAATATTTAAAAGATTATATAAAATTTTTTGTGCAAATGTACATTTTCTTCTTATTTATTACGATAAGTTATCTAATATAATAGTAATTTTTTAAATTTTAAATTAAATGTGATATTAATTACTCAAATAAAGAGTGTTAAAGAAAATGTTAATAAGTGAGCATTTCTTTAAATTTTAATTATGATTTTACTCAAAAAAATCTAATTATGATTAGAACAGTTATCACTTAAAAAAGAAAAGGATAAATTTAACAGAAGATTTTAATTTACTCCTTAGCTTTCGGTGTAGTGGAGAATGTATTCTCTATTTTGTCCTGAATTCGAATGTTCCACCCTCTTATGAAAAGAAAAAAAAAAAGATTTCCATTCTAATCTGTATAAGTATTTTAATTAGACCGTCATCTTTGTTATTGCAGTTGTTTTCTGTGTCGGCCGATCACGGTCAAAAAACGGTGCGTTTTATACTTAAGCTAGTTTAATTTCTAGCAATGTTTTTGTATGGATGTCGGGTTGCTCTGGTATAATTAAATATCAGTCTCTATTTTTAGGTGGAAAATAAACAAAAAATTAAAGGATCGCAGTCGAAGTACGTTTACAATAAAGGATGAAGAAAGATTGGATACGGCGAACATTAAAGTGGAATTGTGGAAAAATTTAAAATGCATCAAGATAGAGAGAAGAGCTGTCAATGTTGGACATACAATGGATTGAAGGTTTATAATGAAATAGAAGAAAATCGATTGGTTTAGAAAATAATTTTATGTTTGAATAAAATAGATTGGAGTGAACTGAAGTGGTTTGAAATATTTTGATAAACTTTTTTAAAACTATTCAAATCAACATATTGAAACACTTTAAATTGAGGTGTTTCCATAAATTTAAAAATAAAAAGGCGATTTTGTCTTCATTTTGGAGATTTTGATCAAAATGTGTTCTTTTTTTTTGATTTTTTTGATTTTCTTGTTTTTATTTTAATTTAATGATAATAATAATTAAAATGATATTAATATAATAATCAAAATTCCTATAATTAAAATCTATGCCTAAAATATTTAATTTTCATAAAATTAAATTCTTCATCTATAATTAAATTAATTTTCATGAAATATATAAATTAACATGTTTATATTAATTCTCTTAAATATAAATATAATATTTTTACTTAAATAAATTAACATTAACATAATTAACTTAAAAATCATTTAATTTGTTAAATTAGTATATACAAGAATATTTTTGTCAATTTTAAGTTAACATTTCATTTTTTTCCATTGCAAATAAACAAAATTAATCTCAAATCATTTCTTTCTATTCCTACCATCTCAAATATAAATATAATTTAACAATTTTTTTCTAAATAAAACTCATTCATTTCATTCCATTAATAACTCTTACAATTCTTTATAAACCATCAATCCAAACAACGACTCGTATAAGAGTCAAGTCTGTGGTCATCATTCCTTCGATTCTCTCTGCCAAGGTGACCCTGCCTTTCTTTTATCCAGGTTATTATTCTGCCGGTCCGGCCTCGTTTTCTTTCTTGATTATCTTTCTCATTTTGTAAACTGGGACCTGAAATTCTTGGACATTTTCTTTTTGGAACAAGAGATTTTCTTTTTGGTTTTTATTATTCTGTGCTTGGTTACTACGGTTCTTCACTGGGAACAAGAGAATGGTCGGCCGAAATGAACACCGCAACTTGGCATTGTACAAAGCCGCAGTTCATGGCAACTGGGTTAACGTAAAGAGAATTTTCGATGAAGATCCTGGTGCACTAACTGCTAAGATACTGGGTTTTGAAGAGACTATTCTCCATGTCGCAATTACTGCGGGTCACTCCATTGAATTTGTCAAGAGGCTTGTAGATATGTCAGAAGAATTGGTAGCAACAGTGAACAGAGATGGTAACAATCCTCTTCACTGTGCTGCTATGGTTGGAAACACAGAAGCTGCCGAGATATTGGTTGAGAAGAATCCAACATTAACTCAAGGGAGGAACTGTCTTGATGCTACTCCACTTTATTACGCTGCTTATTATGGCCATGAGGAAACTGTTCGCTATCTTCTAATAGTGACTCGTGATGAGAACCCAAGTCCTTTCGCTGACAGGGACGGTGTCAGACTTCTAAATTCTCTGATTACTGCTGATTTTTATGGTTTGTGCAAACTCAATTGTGAATTTGAATTTGATTTCAACAACTGTTGAATTCACCCATCTATTATTCTTATATTTTGCTATTGAAAAACAATTTCAACTCATTGTTCATGAGCAGACATTGCTATTCAGCTATTGAAACGCAATCCCGCATTAGCACTTGGTCAAGACCCTTACGGATGGGCTGCTTTGGACATTTTGTCTAGAAAGCCTCAAGCATTTCCGAGTGGAAGTCGGCTTGGATATTGGGAGCGCTTCTTGTATCGTTGTAAGCTAAGACACTCTTGATCCACTTCTTTCACTTTGTATGCAAGTTGAGGTTGCTTGCTAATCTTTGCTCGCTTCTTGTATCGTTGTAAGCTAAGACACTCTTGATCTACTTCTTTCACTTTGTATGCAAGTAGAGGTTGTTTGCTAATCTTTGCTAGTTGATTCTATCGTTGTAAGCTAAGACACTCTTGATCCACTTCTTTCACTTTGAATGCAAGTTTTGCTAATCTTTGCTAGTTGATTCTAGTGGATTTACTTATCTCACATAGTTGATATACAAATTAAAGTAAATATAATTAATAGCTTCTGTACCACATAAGTTTATCTTGATCTATTTGGCTTTGACCAATTATTTATCTATCTTAAGTTAAACCAGTTGGCACTTGAGGCAAGTATTGGATTTACTAATCACCTATGGGTGTATTGGCTCTATACCACGTCAGCTTTTGTGCTTAAGGGTGACCAAAGTAAAAATGGGAATTCGTCCATACTCTCTTCAAATTGTTCATTTGTTGCCAGATTGCCAGAATTTGTTCAGCTTCTAACTTTGACTGGACCCATTTTGATACAGATTTTGCAAGCGTTCCTCAAGCTAGCGACGTGGAAAAACAATGTGGCGGTTCAGAAGAATACCACAAAAAATCCAAGCAATGCCGATTTCTACAAAACATAGATAACACAATCTCAACGCATAACCAAGCAATGGAGCTACTCAAACTCTTGATTTCTGAAGCGCTAAAAGCAAGTGATTCAAAAGTTTATGATCTATTAGGACCTTCCACACAAAATGCTACTAAATTGGGCATTCGAGAATTTGTTACTGAAGCTATTAAGTCTTACCCTTATGTTGTATGGTTCAGGGATGGGGAAGGCTATACTCTTTTTCTTCTTGCAGTAAAATATCGTCAAGAAAATGTTTTCAATCTCCTTTACCAGATTGGTAATCATAAGCATATTATAACATCATTAGGTGATGAATTGGGCAACAACATGTTGCATTTAGCAGGCAAGTTGAATCCATCCAACAAGATTTCTGGTGCTGCTTTGCAAATGCAACGAGAGTTACAATGGTTCGAGGTAATAAATTCTCCAATCTAAATCTCCTATATTTTGAATTGCTTTTATATGTTGGTGCTAATTGTAGACAAGAAGAACGGTGTTTAAATTTTTGGTAATATTTCCCAATTTATCATTTTTTTCTAAAATTTTATACAGGCAGTGGAAAAGGTTGTCCAACCATCATACAAGGAAATGAAAGATAAAGATGAGAGAATTCCAAGAATGGTGTTTACTAAGGAGCACGAGAGTTTAGTTGAGAAAGGTGAGAAGTGGATGAAAGATACAGCTACATCATGTGCAACTGTAGCAGCACTTGTGATCACGGTTGTATTTGCAGCAGCTTTTACTGTACCAGGCGGGAACAACAATGATCAAGGGATCCCAATATATTTGAACCAAACATCTTTCATGATTTTTGCAATATCAGATGCATTAGGATTGTTCTCTTCATCTACCTCACTGTTAATGTTTCTGGGAATACTCACATCACGCTATTTTGAAAGAGATTTTCTCAAGGCCTTACCAATGAGGTTGAGCATTGGTCTTATTACCTTATTCTTTTCTATAGCCTCCATGCTCATATCCTTCAGCGCAGCATTTCACTTGGTTTTGTTTCACAGAGTGAAATGGATTGCAGTTCCAATTGGCCTACTAGCTTGTGCACCTATTACCTTATTTGCTCTTTTGCAGTTTCCTCTCTTGGTGGAAATAGTCTCTTCAACATTTGGTCCTACCGTTTTCCGCAAACAAAGTGAGGAAATAATCTTTTAGCTACAACTAATCTCTTCACCAGCTTCAGATATGATATGATGCTTTGAACCATATAACAAATACTTTTGATTATGGTGTTTGTATCTTTTGTATCTATTTTTTTATTTAGATAGCGTAGTGTAGTTAGATGCTTCTATGAGAATTAGGATGGGTTAGTAAATAAGAAGAGATGATTTGTAGTCCATAAGACACTTACTGCTTTGGTAGATTTGAACCCGGGATATTTGGGTTTCAGGGCATTATCTTTTTACCATAGGGTAAGGGATGATTTTCTATCTTTCATATTTCTATGTACCTCAGACATGGCACTATTAATTTCAATAAAAAAAAATGCAACCAATTATCCTCCATTAATTGATTATTTTTTTAGAAGAAATTCTTTATGGGCAGTGTTGCTGTCACAATGTAACAAACTTGTGTAAAGAAATTGCACTGAGAAAATTAAAAAATGAATTTATGGAGTGTATTTAATTAAGAATTTTAAAAACATTTATACTAATTCTCATATGTTTCAATCCTTTGTAAAATTTTGAAAAAGAAAATAAAGTGAACGTAAGTTACGGATACTATATATACCCATTTTCTCAGTTTGATATGAGTCTCATACTGTTAAGTTTTGTCTTTATGTCATGATCCACAAGCCGAAATTGCACAACTTCTAACAATCCAATTCAGCCATTTCGAACTTTAATAAGAGTTCTCTTAGTATAATTGTGAGAAAATCGATCATTTTGCCATTAAGAAAATGAGTAACACTTTTTTTTTTTTGGGGGGGGGGGGGGGGGGGTAACCAAAAAAAATTAAAATTAAAAAAAACCTTTTATTTTTTAC
>CATIWR010023685.1:0-45706 GCA_949677035.1 Omphalea diandra | reverse complement strand
ATAACCTTTAATAGCCTATGTGGCATTTAAGAGGAAAAACCCTTTATTTCGTACATGGATATGATGATGAGTTATTTATGTTGAAATATTGTTACGTTATTTGAGATTGAAGTATCATTACGCATTTACTTACTGAGTATGCAAACTCACTCTTTTGTATGAAATCTTATTTCAGGAAGAGTCGACTAAAGATTGCATCCAATATACTTTTCAAAGTCGCTGTCTAGCAGTGTAATAGAGGTTGGGCCAGTATGCAGTCAGTTAGTATTTTAGTTTGATTATTCATGTATGTTTTATTGTAAATAATTACTAAGTGGTGAACAAGAGACATAATAAAAAAAATTAATCAGGTCTTTTAAATGACAATGGATAAACTTAAAGAGAAATTTAAATGATTATTAAATGGGGTGTGACACTCTTGACCACCATCAATAGAAAATTGGACAAGGTAATGAGGATGCTCAAGAGAAGATTTCTCCTCCTTTCCCACCTACACAATAACCTAGTGGATTTACAAGAGAAAGTAGGTGCTCTCCCATGCCATTTTCCTGATTTTGGACAAGGTAATGAGGATGATCAAGAAGTTGAGGAAGGTGATGAAGCTGAGGGAGGAGGAGACATTGAAGATCAAGATGATTTTAGAGATGATGACAATTCTCCTATATTCTAGATTGTCTTTAGGATTTATGTTTTTCTACTTTGTTTTTTAATTTCTTATTGTAAACACTAGTTTATCCCATAGTTTATAAATAAATAAAGTGTCTGAATTTGTTATTTTTTGTCTCATATGCTATGTAATTGATATTTGTTATATGTGATTTCAATTCTTATGATTATGTGAGTTATTATTTGCTCCTTATGATCACTTTATCTCACCTTTATGCAATTCATCTACTCTTTTATATTTGCCCTCTTTTTATCTTTCCAAATGAGGAGAGTGATATAAGTGAAGTATATGTAAAGAAAATAAGTAAAGCAGAATAGCATAAGTTAAAGGGAGTAATTTTTTTAAGTACTTAGAATTTCTTTGATCATTGACCATAATTTCTTTAAGTATTCATTGATCATTTCATCATTGACCATCCCAACTTCACAATTCATGCATTTGATTTTCCATGAGATCAATCTAAGTTGTCAAAATAAAAAAAATGGGAGATTGTTAGACTAGGTTGATTAAACCTAAGTCATGAACCTCTTTTGATCTTGACAATAAAGATTGATTAGTTCTAATGTTTTCATTAGTGTTGTTTTGCAGTTTATAAGATAGTTAGTTTTTCAATTAGAAGTTAAATGGAAATCAAAATCTTCAACCTTATGAAGGTCATCAAAATTTTTAGCTTGTATCCCTTAAATTGCGACCGCGAATGAGCCATAAGGATGAAAGGAGCCAGACCAAAGGAATTCGCGGGCAAATTCATTGCCTCTACTTGGCTAAAGGAAATGAGCTTGAGTCATAGATGTGTTGGCTATCGCATCCTGAGTAGCGACTGCGAATTTTATAGTGACAAATGAGGGAACTAAAGCCACAACCACTGCATGCCAAGTGTCTAAGGTAACTGTTGAAGATCAAAAATCACGAGGGTGAATTGTTAGTCATGATTATGACTCAAGAAGTTATAATTTCTTCATCAAACAGAGGAATTCGCGGTCTTAGTCACGCCCAAAGACAACTTGCGATCGCAACTTTTAAGAAGCAGGTAAAACACAATGGCTATTTTTCTTAGACAATAAATGAATGAGTGACATGTGGATTAGCCATTAGACACAGAACAAGGTTCTCTGCCGTGATTTCCAACTCCTTAGTGTAAATTGAAAATTCATGATCGTGAATGCTAATAGCAACCGTGACTTCTACCTGACAAGCATTTAATGCAAAATCTGCCTAGCACAACTTGGAGATTTGGGGATAGTTTTACAGTAACGTCTCTTTGGTAGATATGGGTTATAAATACTCCACCAAACAGATGTAAATGCAAGAGAATTGAATTAATTGTAACTAAACTCTTGTAAATTTTCTCATCATTCTTTTACTCTTATTTAAGTGTGGTTGATTGTTTGGTGTGAGAAATAAACACCATTGTAAGTAGGTTAAGAGTTAGCCTAGATTTTAAAACTCTTGTAAAAGATTAAAGTGTAAGCCTAAAAACACTTATGAGAGGTTTTTGTGTGAGCCTAAAAAATACAAGCTATAAGGGTTTTATGTGAGCCATAAAATACAAGTTGTATAAGTTTTGTGTGAGCTTGGAAACACCAAGTTAGTTGAGTGAAATACCCAATTGTGTAGAATTGGAAACTGGACGTAGGGTTTTTTAACACCTGAACCACTATAAACCTTTGTGTTGATTCTTCTCATCTTCTTCTTCACTTCCTAAACACATAAATCTTCTTCTTAATTTTAAAACAACCCACCAATTCAACCCCCCCCCCCCCCCCCTCTTGGTGCTTAGGCCAATAAAAATATTATGATTGGTCAACAAGATTAGACCAAGATATTTTCCTAACTAAAGAATAACTAATCCTAAATAAAAAAGGAAAGGATTCAACCTAATGAGGAAATCCTAATGGCATTAGGAAACATTGCCAACTGAGAAAATCTTACAAGAATCTTTGACTTTGAGCCTTATTTTCATGCTAACATGATTTGGGCCTTTTGGTACACACCTTGGGCTTCTTTTTACATGCCTTGGTAGAATTAGATTGAGGTTTGGTGCTCTTCAAAAGTTGGGCTCCATTGTATTAAGTTAAGTGCTCTATTTGAAGAGTTTAAGCTTCCATCATCTTTTAATTGGGCTTCATGCATCTTTTGCTCTTCAAGGGCTAACCTAAATGTAATCATTGTTTCATGAAAGCTTTAATTGACTCCTTAAACTTCTTTAGCCTTCCCTTTGTGATTGGGCCATGAAGTTGAAGTGGATTTTTTGCTAACTTGCCTTAGCTGTTTAAATCGCTTATTCTTTAGTTGTGGATGCAATTATGTTTAGATTTTTAATTAGTGTGGCATGATTAAACAGACTTTATATGCGACTTATGGATGTTGTTACAACTTATTCTGTATGGACACTTGATAATGACATTTATATGAAAGTCACTAAAGGACTAAAAATGCCTAAAGCATGCAATTCAAAACATCGAGAATGTATTCAATTAAATTGTAAAGATCCTTGTATGGATTAAAACAAACTGGAAGCATGTGGTATAATTGTCTTAGTGAATATCTTTTGATAGAATGATACACTAACAATTCAATTTATCCATGAGTTTTTATTAATAATCCATGAGTTTTTATTAAGAAAACAAAATATGGTTTTGTTATAATTGCAGTTTATGTTGACAATTTGAATATCATTGAGAATCCTAAAGAGTTGACCGAGATAATACTATATTTCAAAAATAAATTTGAAATGAAAGATTTAGGAAAAATAAAATTTTGTCTTGGTTTGCAGATCAAATATTTATTTGAAGGGATTTTTATTCATCAATTAGCTTATATTGAAAAGATATTAATACTGTTTAATATGGATAAATCTCATTTAATGAGTTCTCCTATTTGTCTAATCCCTTGATGTGAAAAAGGATCCTTTCCGTCCTCGAGAAAATGGTGAAGACATTCTTGGTCCAAAAGTACCATACCTTAGTGCTATTGGTGCATTAATGTATCTTGCTAATTGAACAAAACTTGATATAGCATTCCCTATTAATTTATTAGCAAGATATAGTTCTTCACCAACTCGAAAACATTGGAATTGTGTTAAATAAGTATTTCGTTATTTTATTTGGTACATCATATACAAGTTTATTTTATCGACAATACTTAAAGTCAAAATTAATTAGCTATGCAGAACTTGGATATTTATCTAATCAACATAAAACTCGATCACAAACAAGTTACTTGTTTACATATAATGGCACTGTTATATCTTGGCATTCTACCAAACAAACTTTATCTATCACATCATCCAACTGTGCTGAAATATTGGTCATTCATGAAGCAATCGAGAATGTATATGTTTGAGATATTTGATTCAACATATCAAAGAAATATGCGATCTTCTTTTTGATAAAAAAAAAAATTCCAACTGTGCTGCATGTATTGACAACTCAAAAGAGGATACATTAAAGGAGATAAAACGAAGCATATTTCATAAAAAAAAAAAAAAAAATTCATACATGAACTCCATAAACAAGATGTTTTAGATGTGCATAAAATTCTATCAATTAACAACTTAGCATATTTGTTTACAAAGACACTTCCTACAACAACATTTGAGAAGCTGGTGAACAAAATTGGCATGCTTCAACTACGAGATTTTCATTAGAAATGAGGAAAGATTTGGTATATTGTACTTTTTTTCTCAGCCTGGGTTTTGTCTCATTAGGTTTTCTTGACAAAGATTTTTAATAAGACAATTTTATAATTCTACAAGATTACTCTTTTTTCTTCACTAAAATTTTTTTTCCATAAGGTTTTTTTTATTAAGATTTTAACCAGACATATTTTTTGCAATATGTATCTAAAGGGAGAGTTATGATAATATTGGACGTTTATCTTTATGTTTATCGGTAGAGGTTTTTATGAGATATAACCCTATTTTTATTTTTTTCATCGTAACCATTGACATTATAAATAGGTATACTATGAATAGAATAATACACACAGGAATCATTCTTTTTTCTATTATTTATTCTTGATTTACGTTTCTCTATTTTTCTTTATATTTACAATAAATATAATATCATTCGGTTATTTTGATTTAATTTTAAATAAATTTGATTTGATTCTATTTAATTAATATTTTTTATTTAAAAATTAAATCAAATAAGCTTAATTAAAATTTTTAAAAAATAAATCAAATCAAAATTATATTTAAATCAAATTAATTGAGTTGAGTTTTTCAATAAAAAAGAGCATCATCATTGCACATTTCGTCCCAGTGCCGATGTTTCCAGCTGAAACAAAAAGAAAGAAAAAAAGTTTACTCAAAACAACTTTTCGTCTTTTTAAGAAAAAGTTTCCTTAAGTTTTTCCTTAAAAGAAAAAGTTTCATTTTATTTTCGTTTCATAATAGTGGGGAAAAAAAAAAAAGGGGTCGGAATAAGCGTTAAATCTTAAAGCCCACTAGCTAAGCCCTATCGGAAAATTGACAACAAACATGTCAGGTTGGAGAAGAGGACTCACATTCAACCAGAGCAAATTTCAGTGACCGCTGAATTTGCGTTCTATCTCACCAGGCATGTAGTTGTTTCATTTTCATGGTACTCTCTCTCTATTCTTCCGTTCGGTTGTTTCAGTTAGTTATTCATTCAATTTGGATTATAAGTTTTGACATAGTTGCCTTTCCATCTCAGTTGTGTTGTTTTTCTGTTGATGGTTGCCTTGCCATGTCTCAGTTGTGATGTTTTTGTGTTGTGTTTCTTTGTCATCTTCTTGATTTGGTATTATTTTCTTGCAATCTGAAAACCCATTTGCTCTGTTGTTGAATGGTAGCTTATTTCATTAATCATATCCATAATTACCTCATTCATTGGCCAACTGCTGAAGCCTGAAGCATTATCTGCTTCGATTTAGTTACTCTCTTGGTATTTAACGAATGCAGAAATTAAGGAACTCGCCATATAGGATAACTTCAATTACAATGGGAGATCTCAATGGTAATAATTATGCGGATATCAATGAAGTATCTTCTCCGAGGGAGCATAACATGAAGAAACTATCGGTTTTACCTCTTGTTTTTCTCATCTTTTATGAGGTTTCTGGAGGTCCATTTGGTGTTGAGGACAGTGTTCAGGCAGCTGGTCCACTTTTGGCCCTTCTTGGCTTCTTGGTCTTTCCCTTTATATGGAGTATCCCCGAGGCATTGGTTACTGCTGAGATGGGCACCATGTTCCCGGAGAATGGGGGTTATGTTGTTTGGGTTTCATCTGCTTTGGGTCCCTACTGGGGGTTTCAGCAAGGGTGGATGAAATGGCTTAGTGGGGTGATTGATAATGCTCTCTACCCTGTTCTTTTCCTCGACTATTTGAAGTCTGGAGTTCCAGCTTTAGATGGTGGCTTTCCAAGAACTGCAGCAGCACTAATGTTGACATGTGTGCTCACTTACATGAATTATAGGGGTTTGACTATCGTGGGGTGGGTTGCTGTTCTTTTAGGGATCTTCTCAATTCTCCCTTTTGTGGTTATGGGAGTTCTGGCAATTCCGAAGTTGGATCCTTCAAGATGGCTTGTGATGAATTTTCATGATGTGGACTGGAATTTGTATTTGAACACCCTCTTTTGGAATTTAAATTATTGGGATTCAATTAGTACACTTTCTGGAGAAGTGGATAATCCAAAGGGAACCCTACCTAAAGCTCTTTTTTATGCTCTAATATTGGTTGTTCTTAGTTATTTCCTTCCTCTTTTAGCTGGCACTGGGGCTGTCCCACTCAACCGTGATTCATGGACTGATGGGTATTTCTCAGATATTGCTAAAATGCTTGGAGGAATTTGGTTGAGATGGTGGATCCAAGGGGCTGCAGCAATGTCAAATATGGGAATGTTTGTAGCTGAGATGAGCAGTGACTCTTTCCAGCTTTTGGGCATGGCTGAACGAGGAATGCTACCTGAATTATTTGCTGAGAGGTCTCGTCATGGAACACCTCTTATTGGGATTCTGTTTTCAGCTTCTGGGGTTATTTTGTTGTCGTGGCTAAGCTTTCAAGAGATTGTAGCTGCAGAGAATTTCTTGTATTGTTTTGGAATGATATTGGAGTTCATAGCATTTATAAAATTAAGGATACAATACCCAGCAGCATCTCGACCTTACAGAATACCTGTGGGAACTGTTGGAGCCATTCTTATGTGTATTCCTCCAACCATATTGATTTGCATAGTGTTAGCTCTTTCAACGTTCAAAGTGATGGTTGTAAGCCTCATTGCTGTGGCAGTTGGCCTGGTGCTGCAGCCTTGTCTCAAATACGCTGAGAAAAAGAGGTGGATGAAGTTCTCTGCCAATGCTGACCTCCCAGACCTTCATAATGCGAACCAAGTGAGCTTTTATTCCTTGGCAGATTAACTAAAATTTGCCAGCATATACAGAGATGAGATGACGTGCTGGTGGTTAATTGTCAAACCAGAATCCTACGTTGTAGTTATTAGCTCTGAAATGTAACCAAGAATAATAAGTACATGGTAGCTTTATCTTAGAAATATATTGCTGTTGCTAAATGCTCAAGACTATCTTCATGTGTGGTGAACACATTGGCCTTGTCAAATTCTTCAGGAGCATTTTCGTGTCTTGTAAACTTTATTTATCTTGTTATATGCTTAGGAAGGTAGTCCAAGCTATTATCAGACTGACGATTGTTGAAAGTGGACCATTGGTTGTATAAATGATGTTTCCATGGATTTTTAGGATTTTCTTTAAATCTTAATAATTATTTGCAAATTTGCGCATTATGCAAAATGTGGTGCAAAAGTTTTATAACATTCTTAATTGAAAAATTTTTAAATTTAATATTATATTATATTTAATATATAAAACATGGAAAAGAAACAATTCTTGAATTAATCTAAGTCATTTTTAAAAATTTTTCATCATTTATTTTAGGACTAGGTATGATATTTGGGAATGCTGAACCAAATTAAAGAATTGAAATGAGCTAGATTGAGAATTGAAAAATTTTGGATTTTTTTTTTTTTTTTTTTGGGCTTAGGACCAGATTAAAATGAAACAAAAATTTAATTTCAATATGAGGTTGTTCTTTTTCTAAATGTGCATTCCATAAATGCATAGGGGCCATTCATTAGTGCACAAGGCCATTTTATGAATGAATAGAGTCGTTCCACCAATCTTGATTAGGCTATTTTGCCTTCATTTTTAAAAGCATCTTAAGGGGCACTTCAATTTCCAAAGCCTTAGGACTTCTTGCTCTAGCATCTCCTTCTTTTAGATGTTTTGCCTTCATCTTTAAATGAATCTAGAGAGGCCAAAATATTTCCCCTTTGTTTACGGTCATGTGGTTTGTCTTAAGGCATTGCCCTTTAGATTTGCTTTACCTCCCTCTTAAAAGTATCTTAAAGAGTCAACAATATCTTATGCAAATTCAAACACACAATTTACAAGTACAAACACTCAAACATCAAGGTTGAAACTTTCTTGGTTTTGGACTTATTGAGAAAACCATAATCACTTTAGAGGTTAGGCAATAAGTGCCTCAACAACCTCAGGGTCACATGGTCAACATTTATAATCGTTAATTAATAAGCAATTCCTCATGCGATAGTCAAAAAAAATCAATATGAGGAATATGGTACTAAAAGCTTGATTAACATTCAAAAAAGAGAAGAAAGATGTCCCAAGTCATCTCTACCTCAAAATCAACCATAGGCATAAAAGTGACAGGCAAAATATAACTCATAAATAACCTAAGAAATTTTTTAGTATGGGATGTCATCATCTGAAGTTTTTAAAAAGTTAGTAAGGGACTTATCCTTCTACTTCAACCTAAGCCTTTGCAAAATCATCTTCTTAAGAATTATAAACTTGGGATTCTTTATGGATTTCACCAAACTAGTCATTTTACTAATGGATGTCGATGCCTCTATCATGAAATTTAAAGACCTTATTGATTTAGGAGTGATATAGGTACCTATAGCTTATGGTAGCCATTCTCAATTATGAACACAAACAAAACTTTGTTCTAATATCTAACCTTCAACTAAGATCTTTAAGCATTTTAAGTAGGAAGTACTATCGATGCCTATACATTAGGGAACAAACCCCTTTAAGGATACAGGTGTGACCATTGTAGTTTAGGATGTATTAGAAAAGGGTACCAATGCTAGAGATCCAATTAAAGTATGGGAGGAAAAAGACCTTAGTGCTAAATGTCCAATCAACAACACAGACCACTTTAACAACTTTATCTTTTAGGAATAACCTTTGAGTCTATTGCTACTTTTTCATCATGCATTGGGATATCATATCAGTCAATGCTAGCACTTGAAGAACACAATCTAGGATCACATTGACTATGGAAGGCTGCCAAATCCAAAAAAGGAGCCTTAGTATCTGAGTATGAGTCATAACCTAGAGTTTTATTTTCCTTTTGATGATTGTTTTAACTTAGCCTCTTTTATCTTAGTTATAGATATCTACATTATTTGGTTATTCTAATAAATCCTCTTGCTTTTAATTTCTTACTCTTATAATTCAAATGTGATTATCGATGGTGACATAATATAATACTTAGGAAGAGAGACAACAAAATAAAAAGGAATAGAAAAAATAAGAAGAAAATAAAAATAAAAACATGAACATTATAAGGAATAAAATCTATTTCAAAAATAGGAAAAATACTTGGCAAACTACCACTTCACAACCTTGATTTATGAGAATCCTCCCCTAAGAGTCTTATATTAGCTCTATCATGAATGAGTATTAAAATCCTCACCTAAGAGTCTTACGTCAATGACAAGTGCATATGGATTACATGACTTTGATAGGTGCCAAGAATAAAGTAAAGAACCACTTTCTTAATAAGAAAGAGCATTTGAAAATTCATTAGTCATTGTAGTTAAAGTCGTCACTTATTTGTTAATTGGATCTCCTACTTACACTTTTAGGTTAAGGAAGGTTGTATTAAATACAACATACTTAAGAAAAAGGCATATGACTTCCACAGGGGAAAGGTTAATTGTTTTTCTAGATTATCCATTTAGCCTTCATGCACCAATAGCTAAAAAAGGTATGTACCATAAGGTCTATTTTTGGAAAGAAGGACTAAAACCTAATTTTAGTTTAGGAAAAGATGGAAGAGAAAAGGCTCTGGGAACTAGTAAAGAAGGCTCTAAGTTAATATGTAGCTTAGTTTGTCCCATATGTTAAGTAGATAAAATGGACATTTCAATAGGTCTTTTTTTTAACATTTTTTTTATTTCTTCATATGCACATATTAAGGCCCATGTAAAGTAGTTGTAATCACATAACCTTTTATTTTAATTATATAAATTCAAATGGTTTTAGGAATTTGAAAGAAATTTCCAATAAATATGATTTTGGTTTTATTTTTGTTGGCCCTAGGCACTGAGAAAGAGGGATTGAATTGGTGTATAAAAATTAAAATAAGAAAGTAAGAAGGAAAATGAGTAAAAGAGAGACACAAGATTTATAATGGTTCGGGTATAATCGACCCTATGTCTACTCCTCAATTCTCTGCAATTGGGTGTTCCACTATCTTCAAATGGTGTTTCTAAGCTCACACCTAACTTTTACACTTTTGTTTTCAAGGCTCACACAACAACCTTTACACTTGTGTTTTTAAGGCTCACACAACAACTTCTCTTTAGTGTTTTTACAGACTCACACTACAACCTTTACAAATGGTGTTTATGCTCACACCAAGCAATCACTTAAAGAATAAAAAAGATTGAGAAGCAAAATTGCAAGAGTTTGGGTTATAAATTAATGAATTATCTTACATTTACATATATTTTGTGAGGTATTTATAGTCTCTACCTACTAAAGAGACGTTGCAATAAAACTGGTAGCAAATCTCCAAAGTATGCTAGACAGATTTTGCATTAAATGTTTGTCAGGCTTCATTTGAGGTTGTTACTACTCTTTTGCGGTCGCAAATTTCTAATTTTCCACATAATAGCCCAAAAATGCAACAAAAATCTCTGTTTGTGTCTAACGGCTAGTCCACATGTCGTCTTCTCATTGGTTCACTAGGAAAATATAGTCGTTGCCTTTCACCTGCTCACAGAAGTAGCAGTCGTAATTTTTCTTCTACAGACCGCGACTTAGAACGCTAATTCGTTTGTCAAAATGTTCATCTTCTTCTTTATGATTCGCGGTCGCTACCTACAAGTTGCTATCGTGATTTTTATCTTCCAACAGTCACTTGAGACACTTGTTAAGCTATGGTTGTGGACATGATTCCCTTTTGAGTTGCTTCAAAATTCGCAATCGTGATTGAGACGTGACACACACCGCAAATTCGTCTGTGACTTTGGTTCTCCTATCTTTGGATGGGTCATGGAAGAGAAGTGGCCTGTGAATTTGCCTATCCAATTTATCAACCTGCCTTAGTCTAGTTCGCGGTCGTAATTTATGAAGTTGCGGCCGCGAATTAGGAGACACTTTGCTTTTTTTAGAAATTATGGAATTCATCCAACTTCCAATTTAGAGACTAACTAAAAAACTGCAAAACAACACTTAATTAAAACATTAGAATTGATCAATTTCCTTTGTCAAGATCAAAAGAGGTTCAAGGCTTAGCATTAACCATTCTAGTCTAACAATTTCGATTTTTCGTATTCAATTATCAAGTGA
Source organism: Omphalea diandra (assembly GCA_949677035.1). Classification (NCBI taxonomy): domain Eukaryota; kingdom Viridiplantae; phylum Streptophyta; class Magnoliopsida; order Malpighiales; family Euphorbiaceae; genus Omphalea; species Omphalea diandra. The sequence continues at coordinate 34,391 of CATIWR010023685.1, read as the reverse complement.
TTTAGATTTTCCAAATATCTTTAAGATCTACATCTTCCTTCTTTTATCTTTATTATTTTCAATCCTCTAGCATATATCATACCTTACCTAAAGCTAATGGCATTTAAGATTGAAAAACCTAAAAAGGTTAAACAAAGAGCTAAGAAAAACCCTAAGCTTAATATCTCTTCAAGCTCCAGTGAATAAGGATTATTAGTAAGGAAAAAGCCATATGGTATAGGAAAGGTTAAGGAGAAAAGAATAAAGGAACCATCCTTAGCTCCTCTAGTTCCCAAGAAATAATGAACCATAAAGGAAAAGGAAGCAAAAATAGAGCTTCTAAAATTTCTTGCCATGACACACACTCAAGTTGCAAATTCTACACTGTCTAGATCTCTCATGCTTGGCATCAAATAGCAAGAGCAAGTGGACCTAGTAAGAAGGATTGTTAAAATAAAAATAACTGGAGGGAAGTTTATTAAGTGGAATGACTTGGTAAAATACAATCTTTTTAAACTAGTTATAGAGCTCATGACAAGCATTAGATGAGAATTCTTTGTAAGGGTTGAGGAGATAACACACTTAGATCTCATAGTGGAGTTCTTAGTAATTCTAAAAGATGATTGTGAACCCATAAAGTAGACTAGGATTATGTCCTTCCATTTAAGGGCAAGGAATACACACTAACTCCTAAGGAATTGCTCAATGTTTTAAAGTGTAAGAATAAGGATACTTTGAGTAGCTAGTAGAATTGAAAATAAATTTGAACGATTTTTGGCTCTTAATAATGGATGGTACAACTTTATACCACTTCTTTAAGAATTAATCATCATGTACTTTAGATTGCCACAAATTCATAGTGTGAAACATCAATGCAATAGGTCAATCTAATGGACATTACACCATACGAGACTTTGTTCTTACTCTGATGAATGAAATACATTTTAATCCTTATAGGGGTCTTCACTAAAATCAATATAAGATTTTGTGATAATAGTACTAGAAAATATATCATTATATAATATAAAGGTAATGAGATCATAGTCTTTTTGTCATGGTTATGCAATATCTATTATTGCTTCTATTAAGAGAGGATGAATATTATATTTAAATCTTTTGTAGTTTTTTATTTTAGAGTATTAAAAGATCTATTAGGTGAAACTCTCCCAAGAATTTACCATGTGACATTCTCTTGAAAAATTTACCACATAAAATTTGTTTTTAGAACCTGGATATCATTTATTAGCTACTATATATATTTATTTTATTAGCTACTATTTATTATATATTTATAACCTGAATATCATTTAATACTTATGCAACAACAAAAAGTAATTATTATGAAACTTAATATTAAAATATATTAAATGTTTATAATTTTAAATATTGTAAAAATATAATATAAATATCTTATGATTAAAATATAGTTTTCATATTAATATTGTCATGAAATTATCTATTAATCATTATGAAATCGTCTTAAAAATTATCTTATCAATATGATTCAAATTATATTTTTTTAAGCTTGAGATGATCCATTTGATGAAAATAATATAGTTTTCATAATGAATTAAATCTATTAAGTTATAATGCATATATATGTTCTATTTAATGATTTTTATTGGCCAAATACATAACTTGCCCCTCAATTATTTGTAAAAAGTCATTTTATTACCTCACTTTTAATTATAATATATTTGACACTCAATATTTTATTTTTAATCTATCAAACACTCATATGAAAAATGAAATTAATGTGAATATCATGCACCCATCTTTAAAATTTTATCAGTTAGATAGACCAAAATACCTTCCTTTTCCTTCCAACATTTTAGAATTGCACAAAGTTTTACAAACTCTTAAAAATGAAAACTTTTCTCAAAATTAAATTCAATACTAGTTCCAAATTCATCTTTAATGACTGCTTAATCAAAATGCAGCTCAAGTTCAAGTGATTTGAGCAGATAATCTTTAAAAATAATAAAAAAAGAACTATAAGGGAGATTATCTTTTACAAACACTAGTTGAACAATTAAGTATTAAAGTAGAAAATGCAAGCAATTCTTTGCTTGCTACATATGCTTCTCCTTAACATTATTAAATATGACTTTCAATGTGGGAGTTTTGATTCTAATATTGAGACATATAAAAAAAGGAAAAATACATTGCTATATAACCAAATCTGAAAAATCTCATACTTGGTAGTTTTTTTTTAGCACAAGAGAAGTTTCCAATGCGACCAAAATGATGTTATAAATGGACCTATTCCCTAAGATCTACACCATAGCACTTTGCAAAATGATATATCAGTGACCAACAGTAAGAATGACGAAGGAGGTATAGAGATTCCAATAAATTCATGAACGATGGTTTGGAAATTTATGGTATCTGAAGTCAAAACAATGATTAGGGCACAACTAGATATTGTTAGCCTTTTCTTTAGGTTACAAACCATATTGTTGATGGTTTGGTGATAGTTTGATCATTGAAACCTTAGTAGAGTTTCTAGTCCATGAAAGATCTAAATGGGAGGAAAAATGGGGTTGATTGGTAACTAATTGTTGGGTTGGCGAGGAGGCTCTAAAATCGCTAAAGATTAGTGTAATTAGGGTCGAATCTTGAGGTTTAGGACTAGATCATGTCAAGATTGAGAGTGAATTTTTGAATTATTCTTGGGTTAATTAGTCAAAATCTATTGACATTTGCCATATTTAACTAATTTGTACCTTAATATTATACTAATCATCCTTCATGTTTGCGTTGTTAAACTAAAAAGTCTTTCCGACATTAAAAAGCCTTTTTTCGTTAAATTCATATGAGTATCATAAAGACTTTTTAATGTAACGAATTAAACATGAGGGTTAACTTAAAATAATAATGAAAAGTGAGAGACGACTTATATAACAAATGTTAGGGTTCAAAGTAATTAACCTATTATTCTTCATCTAAGAATTAGTATTAATGAGCAATGCTGCTGGCTGTTTTTAACTCTACTCGTCACCACTTTTTTTGGAGTTTGCTATGCTCTAGGTTGAAAACAACCATGATTAAAGATGCAAGTTTATGTAAAAAGAGTATTTTAGTCCAATATAAAAATGAGTTTGTAAAAAGAGTTATTTCAATTAATTTATAAGACGTCCATTTGTGACATTAGTAATTTTTATTTAACTGACCATAAATAAAATTATGATAGTTTAATAGACTAAAAATAAAAGATAAAATATTAAATTCATCAAAATTAAAAGTGAAGTGTTGAAGTGATCTTTCGTGAATAATTGAGGAGGTAAGTTATGTATTTAGTTGATTCATACTCATCAATATTTTATATAATTTTAAATTTTTTATTATTAAATAATAAAAATAATCATTTTAAATTTAAAAATGAAAATATAATATTTAAAATATTAAATAAAATCATACTAAGCACAAATTAAATAATATGAGGTCATTCTAAGGTGTCATTTTGGGACATTACCTGTTTATAATTATCATCATTAGATTTTTCTCATTCAATTCTAATCATTAATTTTTTATTAAATAATTAAAGTTAATATAAGTATTTTACACCTTTTTCTTTTTTTGTTTAGGTGCCATGATATCTTTGTTCCTATCCTCAACAATTTGTTAGAAGCTCATCCATTCCAACTTCTAGCTTGTAAAGCAGTTCCACTCCATGGTCCTTCTTTCAAACCAAAGATAATCAAACTCTTTCCCCTACTTAATAGGTTGTTTGGATTGGGGGTAAGGAAGGAGAATGAAGGGGAAGTTTGTACCCTTATTTAGAAAAAGGTGAGTCATTTACATAAAGGGGAAGAGATTGTGAAGCCTTACTTGTCAGTACTTGATTTTACTCCACTTTCTTACCCCCAAATGGGGTGTAAGGAAGGGGAAGGGGAAGGATCGATAAAAAAGAAAATTTTCTTTCTAATTTTATTTTAACTTAAAATTAAAAACTTTGAATTGCCCTTTCTTAATAGCTAAATATATTGCATGTTTATCATTAAAATGTCAAATTAAAAATTAAATATTTAGTCACACAAATTTAATCATAGCAAATTTAAAAATGTCAAATTAAAAATAAATTCTTAGTCGCATAAATTTAATTAAATATTTAGTCATATGAAACATATAATCGTAGATTATTTATTAATAAATAATAAATAATATATATATATATATATTTATTGTTTTTACTTTATAAGGTTATTGAAGTACTTTTAATGCTTAACCTTCCTTTACTCACCTTTCCTCCCAAAAAAAAAAACAAAAAAAAGATAGATATTACCTTTCATTCTTCTTACTTCTATCCTAAATAAAAGTAAGGTTAATATACACACTTCTCTGTCATTCTCTTATCTTCCCCCTCTTTACCTTTCCTTTAATTACCCTTCCTTATCTCCCATCCAAATAGGCTATAAGGGATCGAGATGCCTACCTCACATTCTATATTTCACAAAAAAGAAAATTCTTAATTACCATTTAATTCAACAGATCCCTCGTAAGAATACTTTCAACACCAAATTTTACAAACACACAAAATGGCTCCATGATCTTACCCTTTTTATTGAATCAAGTGCCTTGACTCCAACAACCTTGAGACTTTCAGTGATATCTTCAAGCAATTTTTGTACTTCCTTTATAGCTTTATTATTGATAGGAAGAGCATATCTTAACAATGCTCCTGGGTCCTTAATGGTCAAACTATACATCAACACAAAAAGATCATGCAATGAAGGAGTAGCAACTGCATATGCATTACTGCACCAATCTAATGAAGGAACTCCTATAACCAACCCAAAAAGCCAAAGCATGCATTCCTTCAATGAAAAGGACTTTCCTTTCTGCTAAAAAAAGAAAAGGTCTCACAACCATTACAATAAACTACAAAAAAGAAACATAAAATTATACCCATCAACTAGTAGATTTGCTTTGGATAGAGCAACGTCCCACTTTCCTAGTACTTCATGGTATTTTCCATCCTCTACCAACTTATTGCCTTAAGCTTGAAAGGACTCTACAAGTTGCCCATTTGATTGTGAATCAGATGACTCGTTGTCATGAGAGGCAATCACTTGCTTGTTATTACCATTAGTCTATATAGATTGTTGTTGGTCTTGCTGATCAAAAGGGAGATTTGGGTACTTGGATATGGTTGACAAAGAGAGTTTCTTGCTCTTATTCTCCTTGTGCATTTAGTTTCATTCTTTCACTCTTTCCTTTTTCCTTTCCCATGGAAGAAACAGATTAGAAGAAAAAGAAGATACAAAATATTGTATTAACCTTAATTGTTTAATAACAAAATTAACGATTAGATAAATCTAATGGTGACAACCATAAAGTGGTAGACATGTTTTAAAATAAAGTTGCTTGTATTTGGATTATTGAATTTAAATCTATAACTTTATCAACTAATACTAACATGACATATGTCATGTTTGTAAATATTTAATAGATTTTTATAATTATTATTTATATTTATAATTAATTACTTAATATATTTTTTACAGTTACGATAATTATTTATTAATTAATTATATATATTTAAAATTTATATTTATATACTAAATATAAATAAATTAAAATAAAAATTAAATTTAATCAAACTAAAATTTAAAATTATCTAATAAAATAAAATTGAAATTTACAGTTATTTCAACTTTGTACTAAATTTTAAAATTATTAAATATTTTTAAATAATTAATCACAATGACGCTTCTATTAATAGTAGGGTCAGTCATAGAAAAGTGGACCTCGCCATATTAATAACCATAAATAAGGTATCGCTTTCACATTTGTAATTTTAAGTCATAAAAATATTTTTTTTCTCAATAATTTCTGTCCAAAAGTAGGCGAATGAAAATTTGCGATCTATGAAAAATTTCACTGTTCATAGCCCATTCCATTGTTACCAAACATGGAAAAAATCTATTCCACACCTTCCTCCCCCCCCCCAGCGGGAGCCCCCCCAGCTTTCTCCCGTTTTCTAACAAAGAGTTAAACATGATAAAATATGGGAGTGTATTGGCGAAAAAACAAAATAATAAAAAAAAGAACGGCTTGAAGCTGATCGGACTGCTATGAATCGGGCTGGAATGGGATTAAGAGCTTCCGACCCTTTAGAGCGCAGAGAGCGGGAATCTGGAGAAAGGGTAAAAAGAAAGAGAATGAGAAGGGGTACTGTAGGAGGCGAATTAGAGCTTCATACAGCGGCGAAGTCCGGTGACTTGAATGCGGTTCAGTCAATTATCAGCGCAAGCGCATTAGCCATTAACTCTAGCGATAAGCACTCGAGGACTCCGTATCCTCTTTCTTCTTTCTTTTATTACAGTTTTCTTGTAGCATTACATCTCACACTTCTCAATTTTAATAATTGGTTTCTCTTAGTATTTCTTCGTATAGTTTGTGATAGAGTTATTGTTGTTGTTAGGTTTTGTATTGATTTGGATATTCTGTTTTGTTTCAATCAGAACGGTAGGCTTTTTGGTTGGCTTCAAATGGGATTTTTTTTTATTTTTAATTTGTTTTACTTGGAATATAGATGGTCATTCCAATTTGTGTGTGTATTTTAAAAGATAGAAAAGAAACATACAATTATAGGTAGCATGCCAGAGAAGATTGAAAATTTATGGCTCTTTAGTGCCATGGAAAAAAGACAAAAAAAGGAGAAATTAACAATTTTTAAGTAGCTTAGCTTGCGAATAATTAAAAAAATGGTCAACTAGGGACAGCTAATGAAAGAAGGATGACTTTCTAGAACAAGAGAATAGAGAACACAAAATAGTAAAGGCAGAATATATTAAAGAAGCTCAACTTCAAGATTGAATATCATCTAGCGGAAGTCTTGTAAGCTTGAAATCCTGTTCAAATCCGATCCGGGTGCATGATTGAAAGCACTGTCCTTGAATTCATGAATGCCTGGAGTTCTTGAGAGTGCAATTGCTCATGAGCTAACCTTTTATAGATAGCATTGATTTTTCAAATTTTAGGGATATTATTCAAAGGCATCATAGGGACACGAATTTTCATGTTAGAAAAGTTCAATTTACCACTAATTATGTTTTACAGAATCCAAAACCTCCTGTAGCTGTCTGAAGTTCCCATGCCTCCACCTGGGAAATTTGTCCTAATTAGACCCTTTGGGTTTTGATTTTATTAAGTTTGCTTTTATATAATAAAGAGATGTGGAGAAGGAGAATTTGGAAACCAAGTGGCTTAGTTTGGATTGTGTCAAAAACAGAAATTTGTGAAGTGGTGTGGGTCTGAAAGAATGAGTAGTTATAATATATGGTTGATGGTACATTTAAACTTAAAGAAACTTGGCTTTGTGCCTGTGTTGGATTTTTGAGACAGAGAGAAGGTGCGTAGGTGACTATGTATATGGTGAGAAAAATATGGGAACTTCATTTTGTTAAGTTATTGTTGTTGAGGATTGCACTGCCAAATTTGAAGATAAGCTAAGGGCCTTTTATTTTGTGGTACGTATGTAAGACTGCTACATGTTGCTTATATATGTATATGTACTTTTATAGATTATGCACTTTGAATTTGATTCTTGTGCCCATAAACTGAAATTGTGCGCCTTCTCCCACTTTGTGCCTTAGTTACCTAATTTTCAACCATTTGCCTGATAAAACTACTGCTTCCCTTGTGTGTGTAATTACATCTAAAAAGTGCACTGTCCTATGTGATTGCACTGGTATATGCTTCTTGAATGGCAAGGTTCTGTTCGTTTGTTTTATGTCTATTGATCTTGATTGTTCTGAAATTTTTCAGTAATCACTTGATAGTCCATGGTAGTTTAATGCTAGAACTCACTGTAGGAATCGGACAATATTCCCTTTATACAAAAAAGAAATCCTGCTCCCTTGATTTAATTTCTGTGTGAGATTGCTTTGCAAAAATTTCGATGGCCTGACTTGTTGATTGTGCTTTATACTAGTTCGTTTTATTTTTCTTGGGATGGCGACCATGATGGTGTGTCGGAGAAACATGATTATCACTATTTCTTTTTTCCCGAAGCATTTTCAATACAGGAAACAAAATTTGATGAAACTTTCCAATGGGTCCAGTTGGAGTTCAAAGATAAAATAAAATAGAAAGAAACAAAAGGGTAAAAGGGTACCAACAATCTGAAGTTAGGTTCAATATGATTATGCAAATAATTATATGTTCTCAAAGTTATTTGGATCATACGTTTATTTTCTTGGGTTTGACTGAAACCAGTTGTAGGCAACACATTTAGGGTCTCAATTTCTCCTAACTGGCAAGATTGTGTGTTGGCTTACTTAATAATAGGCCATGCAATTGGCTGCATAATGCTTCATGACTTCAGTTGTATCATCCTTATTTTTATTCTTGTTTAAAATGGCTAAATTTTGTCTTCGTTAGTTTTCAGTTCTGCTTATTGATTGGTGATTTTCAAGTGAATTTTGATGCACCTTCCCATGAAACAAATCTAAAATGTTTTGCAGTGTCATTGTATTTGAAAGTCTTTTTAATGGCCTTCATACTCACTACGGATTTATGTAGGGCAACTTTGTGACTGGAATTTAGATTGTACCATTGGATGGAAACAAACACGGTTTACATTTAGATAGGAAAAAAAATAAAAAAAAAAAATTAACACCAAGTATGTTGTTGAATTGTGAGTGGAGAATATTGAAATGTTAGGGGATGTCTGCAATAAATCTGTTATTATTTGCAGAATTGCAGATCTTGCAGTAAAAACTGAATGTGGCAAAAGATTCTACACTTCAAATTTGGATGTCCTGGGGAATCTAAGCCAAGATTGTTGTGGACATCACAAAACCCCAGGAAGCAAAATGTTAGAAATTTTTTTTTATTTTTTGTATGCGAGTAAATTATACAAATGCCAGTATAAATAAACTCCATTAAAATCTAATCTACTTGAATAAGCATAAAGCTAGGACTCTGCAAGTAATAAAATGTAGTCAATAATGTTCAAAATCTTCCCAATTCTAAAATTTTCACAATGAGACTTATGTTTGCTTGAGTTCCATGCTGTGTGCATGTTCTGGAGTTTTTGCAGCTCTTTATCTTTGTAACATGCTCCTTTACTCTTGTATTTATTGTTTTGGTTTTCCTGACCACTGTTCTACTCTTTTAAACTGCTGTTTATAACTTTTGTGGTTAATTTATAGGTCAATCTACTTTTTCTGTTATTGCATATATATTTAGTCTTAAATCTTCAACCTCTTGTACAGCGTTGCTTAATACATCTTATTGCTATGAATTCATAACAGAAAAGGGAGTTCTTTGAAAACCATATTCATGTACTTTGGATTATGAAAGTCTGCCAATTCTATCTCCGAAACATTGATTTCAGCCTGTAGTTATGAAATTCGTTCTATAGGACATTTTCTTGGATGGTTAGGTTTTGTGAAAGGGGTGTGACTAGAATGAAGATAAAACAAAATATGAAAGAAAATTGGATAATTCACTGTGCAGATTTGCTGCTAATTTGGAAGAGAATTTAGGATTCTTTGAAGCCATTCTATGGGGAAGTGAAAATTAGATTTTATATGAAAGTGTCTAGGATTTGATTGGAGATTTACAAATATGAATCTGCTAGCAGTTTGGAAGTAAAGCTATCACTTGCATAGAATTCCTTAAGCCTGATATTGAGGTTCCATAGGCATGACATCTAAGGCCGAATTTCATTACACGACCTAAAGAGCCCATTTGATGAGAAAGCTTTAAATTTATTGACTTAAATCTATCCCTTCTTATACTGCTAATGCTTAGGAACTTGGACTCCTGAATAGTCCGCACAATGTACTACTTTGACTGATAAAACATACACATTAAAAACTAATATCTAATACCTGTATTTTATTTTATTTTCAGCAAACATTTAAAATAATATAAATATTTTAAATGTTTTATTTCCAGCATTAAATTTGTTGACTTAAATCTATACCTTCTTATGCGGCTAATGCTTAGGAACTTGGATTCCTGAATAGCCAGCACAGTATAATACTTTGACTGATAAAAAATACACATTAAAAACTAATATATAAGATCTGTATTTTATTTTATTTCCAGCAACTATTTAAAATAATATAAATAGTTGCCAACATTTTGAATTAATTTGGGATGCATAAGCTCATTGTCAGTTTGAACGCATTGTTTTCACTTAATGGAATTTCTGTCACCAAAAAAAGAAAATTCTCTTTTTGTTTCCTTGTATTGCTTTTGTTTATAGCTGGTTTGATGCTTTTGTCTGTTATTTGCTGCTGGCAAAATTTCAGATTGCACCATGATAAATATGATAATAAGAAACAGTATGCATGTTAATGCTGAGACATCAAATTTATGAAAGACAGAAGAGAAGGTAAATGTAATTATTGTACAGCTTTTCTAACCAATTTACCTCCATTTTTATTTGAGAATTACTTTAAAAAACAGTGAAGCTCACTTTCTGTCTTTATTTTTTATTTCTGGTATTTTAGTCTCATGGCAATTGGAACTTTCCGTAGAAGGGAAATGCATATTAATGTAATAGTAAAGTGCGTCTCTTTTTGAAGGTTAAAAGGAATCCAGTTAACTGACCACGCTGGCTTTATTTGTGGGCTTTCTCTTTTTAGTTTTGTATGTATCATTTTCTCTCTATGTTCTGCTCATGACAAAATCTGGGATCATCATTTTCCTTTCTTTCATATTAATCTTAATGTGGATTCTTAAAGCATCCTGCCTTCACAAATCACAATGTTGTCTCCTTGATAAAAGTAACTGTTCCATAGATTGCATTTAGCGGCATGGTCGCGGCATGCAGATGTAATGAGTTATCTCTACAAACAGAAGGCTGATGTTGCTGCTGCTGCTATGGATGACATGGGTGCAATTCATTTTGCTGCCCATAAGGGTCATTTAGAAGTTGTCCGGAGCTGCTTTTGTCTGGGGTCTCTGTCAAAACTTCCACTCACAAGGGCCTAACTCCACTTCACTACGCTGTTCAAGGTTCTAATCTTAAGCTAGTCAAGTACTTACTAAAGAAGGGTGCAAGCCTTGCTGTTAAGACAAAAGTAGGAAAGGTCCCTATTGATTTTACAAACAGAGAAGAAATCCGCGTGTGTCTGGAAGAAAGTGAGCATTCATCTAAAAAGAGAAATTTGAATCCAAAAGAGGAAGCTGAAGAATCTAATTCAAAACTACTATTGTCAGACAAATCAGAGGGAGGTGGTGAAGCTCCTTCTGCTTGGAAGGATGAGCAAGAACAAGAGGATGAAAAGGTTAAGAGGAAGGGCGAAGAAGGGAATGATACTAAGGAGGCCTCTTCAGATAAAAAAAGGCAAAAAATCACACGTAATCATCTTTTAAGTGAAGATGATACGCAGGAAGATGAAAACTTGTAAGCAAGGGTTTATAGAGGAAGACTAACTTTGTAAACTAAGCATCGCACAGATGTTGCGTAGTCACATTATGTAGCTCTTGTTCATTGTCAGGATTACATTATTATATGAGGTCAAACAATTTCTTATGCCTTTCTGTCTATTTCTGCATTGCGTAATGATGGATGTGGCTGCATGTAATTGTGCACAAATAATTTCTATTTATAAAGTTGTAGTTTTGTTTTAATTGAGTGAGAGAAATTAACGAATGAAAATAGCTCAGCATGTTCTTTTCGTACTGGAGAACAGAGTTAGGAAGGTCTCAAAATTGAAAATAGGGTTACATATTATTACCTCTCTAGTTTTTTTTTTTTTTTTTCAATATTTTACTGAATAATTTTTTATTTTTTTATATTATACTAAAACATTCATATAATTTGATTCTCAAACTAATTCATTTTTATGCCAATTTTAGTATATTTAATATCTGTTTGGGTTAAGATTTGTGTATTAGCATTTCAATTTAAAAATTAGAGTTGAAAGTTAATTTGTCTAGTGTTTGAAAATAAAAATTGGCATTTAAATTTATTTTTTTAGTATTAACTTTATATTTATCATTATACAAATTAATATTTTATATAAAATTAATTAAAATATAAAATCATTATTTTTTTTTTATGATTTTATAATATAACCACACATTCAACCATTAAATTACTAAGAATTTTATATTTATTGTCTCTCATAACTAAATACTAATTGCTTATCGCTAATCGTTGATTGTTAATTACTCATAGTTGACTCTACCACTAAACCAAACAGGCCTTTAGTGTTAGTTAATGGTAAAAAAAGTTAATAAATTCATTTTCAACAAATTTAAAATTTAAAAAAGACCCTTGGTTCATCACTATTTTCACTTCCCCTCTCCTTGCAAACCTCAATTATCTTTTATTTTTTTTATTTACTTTTATCATGGATTGTCAACCATCTTCGAACTCATTGTTTAGTATTTAGATGGTAATATAGTCAGCAAACTGTTTTTGTGGTTGTTGAGGTGTTTTATGAGTATAATTCACAAAACCTAGATCACCATTTGGGTGCTTATTAGAGTGACTTCAAGTTATGTGCGATTTGAGATTGATAGAGTGACATGTGAATATGTAAAAATATATATTAAAAAAGGAATAAAAAGAATGATCAGTTACCTATTGTGATTAAGACAAAAATAGTGGTTGATTATACGAAAAAAGATGAGTCACACAATGAAATTGAATTTGAAAAGTTAGTTTTCCTCTTCTTTCATTGTTATATGTAATGTGTACATATTATATTTTTTCATGTGATAATATATATTAGAGTTATTTGTAAAGTAATGTTCAAAACTAATTTAGTAAGTATTATTTATTAATTATAAATTAGGCAATATAAAGTTTTTAACTATATATCAGCCCTTATAATAATATGGAACAATATTTCAAAAAAAAAAAAAAAACTTGTATGTAAATTTGGCCAATAACAAACAAATAAAAAATATTGCTCATAATTTGTAATAGACCAAAATATAGATAATAATTTGGTCATAAAGTTATAAAAGAACTTATGAGTGAGAAATAATTATATTACTTATTTTATAAACTAGTTAAATTAAGTATGGTAAGAAAAAGTGATTAATTAATCATTCTTATTTTAAATACAAAAGAATATAAATTAAAAAATAGTAGGATGTTTTCTAATAATGACAAATGTACATAATCGTAATAGAAGTTACGAAATAAAGAATACTATTATAAATATTAAGTAAATTCATAAACTATTTTGTAAAGTGATTAAATCAATTTTGAAATATCACCACTTTACTTAAATAGCGTGTCTTGATATATATATTTTGTAATATCAAGATATATATTGTAAATAAAAAATGATAGAAAAAGTATGGGATCGGCTAAGCTCTAATTGCACTTACATTTTCTTCATCAACTTCTACTCTATCTTTGCTAATAACAAAACTTAGAAACATAGGTTTAGTAGTACAAAAAGAATACTTTTTAAAGTTAATACAAAAAGAATACTTTTTAAAGTTAACATACAATTTTTCTTTTTGCAAAATATTAAAAACTAACCCAACATTCTTAACATGCTCTTTTAAAGACCTAGAATAAACAAGAATACGATAAAAATAAACAACTATAAATTTACCAAAGTATGCATGCAAAACATGGTTCATTAATCTCATAAAGTGCTAGAGACATTAGTTAATCGAAAAGATATAACTACCCACTCATATAATCCATATATTTTTTTTTAAAATAAGTTTTTCATTCATCCAGTTTACACATTTTAATTTGATGATAGCCACTTTTAAATCAATTTTAGAAAACATGCAAGCACTATGCAATTCATTTAACATGTTATCCAACGTAGGAATTGGATGTCTATATTTAATAGTTATCTTATTAATAGCCTTATAATCTACACACATCCTTTATGAACCATTCTTTGTAAGTACAAGAAGAACTAGAATGGCACAAGGACTCATGCTTTTCCTCACCAAACCTTTTTCCATAAGCTCTTTAACTTGCCTTTGAAGTTCCTTTGTCTCCTTGGGATTGATTCTATAAGCTAGTCAATTAGGAATTTGAGAGCCCAAGATAAGGTCAATTGGGTGTTATATACCTCTAGCGGTAATCCTTTTGGCACATTTTTAGGAAACAAATTTGCAAAATCATGCAACAAAGAAATAAAATAAGTAGGAAGAGAACTGGTTAGTTCATCATCAAAAGAAACACAACTGAATGACTTTCTTCATATAAAAACAAAATCATGGGTGATTTGGCTAAATAGGCTTTTCTCACATCACTCTTTTTTGCATAAAAGCTTTTTTTTTTTTTTCTCACCTTCTCCTTTTGCATGCCCCTCACATTTCTTATGGGCATCCCCTTTGTTCTCTCCTTTTTCTACTCTTAGCTCATGCCCCCCTTAGGTTTTCTTACAACTCTCTTTTTGTCGTGCAATTATTTCTTTTTATCTCTCATGCTTACTTTTTCTCTCTCTTTCTCTCTCAAAATCTTTTGATTTTCATATATTTATTTAGGATATAAAGAAGATAATACAATATATTTTTCCTTAAAATCAAACTCATGCACATTGGAATACCCATCATGTTTTGTCCTCTTATCAAATTTCCATGGACAACCCAAAAACATATGACTAGCTTGTATAGTCATTATATGACATAACATGTCATCTTTATATTTGCCTATAGAAAAAGAAATTCTAACTTGCTTGGTAACTTTAATTTCCTTACAATCATTCAACCATTGCAATTTAAATGGTTTATGATGTTTCAAAGTTGCCAAATTCATCTTTTCAATAAGATAGGTGCTAGCTGCATTAGTGCAACTACCATCATTAATAATAACAAGACACAATTTACTATTGATTCTACATCTAGCTTGGAAAATATTTTCCCTTTGTTCTTGATCATCCTTAATTTGGGTACTTAAAAAATGCCTAATAATACAAATTTCTTTACATGTTACCTCATTAAGGTTATCATCATTATCACTTCCATCTTCTAATGGAGGCATCTTGGGGTCAGTCTCATCACCACCATCTTCATCATCATTAACAATTTTGCCATCTCTACTCACCATTGTTCTTTTGTTTAAGCAATCACGTGCCATGTGTCCCTTCTTTCCTTGGCACTTGAAACACACTATGGAGCTTGTCTTATTGGCCTTTGTTGTTTCGACCTTGGTAGCATTATTAGGCTTCTTTCCTTCCTTCCTTTATTTTTGGTGGTTCAATTTTGGGCCTTGTAATAGGCTTATCATCATTTTTAAATTTATTAGCCAGGAAGAGAAAAGGAAATTTGGCCTAAAAGGCTTACCTTTTAATTGTTTCTCCACCTTGAGAATATTATGGAACAAGTCATTTAAATCATTGTACGGGTACATCTCTACTTGATTCGTAATTTCTTTGTTAAGCCCACCAAGAAATATCGCCATTGTTTGCTCCATGGATTTTTCAATTTCAGCCTTAATCATGGTCACCTCAAGCTCTTGATAGTATTCTTCAACCCTCTTCGAACCTTGTACAAGCCTTTGTAATTTATTGTACAAATCCATATAATAATGGCTAGGCGCAAATTGTTTCCTCATAACCCTTTTCATCTCTACCGAAGTATAAATTGAGGTTTCCCCATATTTGTTTCCAAAGTACATAATTTGATCTTACCATACACGAACATAATCTACAAATTCAATACCAGTAAGTTTAACTTTCTTTTTCTCACTATAATTATGACAATCAAATATAAAATCTACTTTGTTTTCCCAAGAGAGACAATCTTTAAGATCACTTTTGCCATGAAAAGTAGGAATTTTCATCTTGATACCATTGAGATTGCCATCTTGCTTGCTTGAACGTTGGTAAACCTCTTCATTGGATTCACCATCCTTATCATCTTGTATGACTCTCCCACACCTTAGTAACCTTGGATTGGTGCAGGTTCTACTGAAATTAGAGGCATTTTGTATGCACCTATGTTGCTCTTTCACATCTTTAAACTCCTTTTGCATAAGGACCATAAAATCTTACATGGCTTTCATAAATAACTTCCATTTTAGATCATCTTTAAATCAACCATGGTTAGCAAAAAATAAAACAAATCCTCACAAAGCACTCCCTTATGTGATTATACTTAATTGAAGGCACTCACACTCATGTTTAACTCAAAACAATGCTTTTACCCTCTTTTAGGCTCACCACTCTTGCCTTTTACTTTCCAAATTTTTTTTTTTAAAGTTCTTGGAGGACTAAGGTTACTTTATGTCAAATTAAGTGCAATCAAATTACAAAAGAAAAAACTAAACTTAGACAGACTTAGAAAATAAAGACTTGAAATAACATAATTTGGTTGCAAAGAAAACAAGTTTAGCAAAGAACTAGGCCTAATCACAATTTAAGGAAGAAGAATAAATTCAAAAATTTCAAAGTTTATTTTGAACTCAAAAAGCAAGTAAATTTAAAGTCTAGGCCAAATTAGGACTTGCACAACTCAAATTGACTCCCTTTTCCAAAGTTGGTTCAATTTGCAACAAGCTTCCTCTTTCTTTTCTTTTTTTTTTTTTTTTTTTTTTTATAACTTTTCATTTTCATTTTTTTTTTTAAATTTGAAGCTAAAATAGAATCGAAATCACATTAATCATGAAGACCAACTTAAATAATGCAAGAAATAAGTTTAAATCCTAATATTGAAGAACAAGGTGTAATCACAATTGTGCAAATTTTCTTCCAATTTGGATAATGTGGCTCAACTCTAAACTAAAAATAAACACCAAATAAAGAGTAAACACAAAGAAAAATGAATTGGAATAGAAATAAACAAAGAAATTTGAATGGAAAAAAAAAAAGAAAACAAGCTAGTTTGCAAAGTTTATAAATTTGAAGGATTTTTACAAAGCAAGCGATTCTAAACTAAAATCAAAGATAAAAGAATGATTAATTACGATAAAACAAACTAATTTAATGATAAAAAAAAGAAGAAAATTGAATTAAACATAATAGATGAAAAAGAACCCAAATTGGATTCGATGAGAAGAATAATTCAATTTTGAATGAGAGAACATAATGAACACCAAGACCAATGAATATAATGGATACCTACTTGATCATAAAGCCTTGGATCTGATACTAAGTGATACCAATAAGGAAGGTTTATATCCTTACCAATATGCTTTGAATACAAGTCCCAAATCTTCCAAGACTCAAGTAATAAGTTTAATCTTTCAAATTTCAACTAGACCTCTAGAAAATATATTTCTAGCTACCTAAGTTATAAAGATTTAAAGTTCCTTAAATTCAAACCCTAAATTAACTAATTCAATTTAAGATTAGAATTAACAAGTTTATGAAATTATTAAGCCTTTACTCAATAATCTCACTAAGTCCTTTCAAGAACTTAAGAAGAGAAATCAATGTCACAAAGCAATATGCTGGCAAAATAATAATTCATTAAACTTTCAATATGGTTAAATGGAAGGCTTAAATAGCGTTTACAATGCTTGAAGAAAAAGAGATAAAACCCTAAGGAACCCTAGCTAATAGTCAACCATATGTTAATTGGCCACAAAGTAACACTAATATCTCATCCTAATAACATAAGGATAAACCAAAAAGAAAAAATTTGATTGGCCAAGGCTTTAGGCCATAACGATTATTCCTAGCTAAAACACTTTAAATGAAATTGCTTATAAGCTTAAAAGATTAACAAATATACTTCTAGTTACACAAGGAAGCTAATTCGATCAATAGGAATAATCTTGGAAGAATATTGCAAATCTATTGCAAATCTTGGAAGGATCTTGAAAAATCTTGGAAGAATCTTGAAGAAACATGTCTTTTCTTGATTGGGTTGAATTTGATGATGTTTTATCTTAGAACGTGAGTTCCCATATTATTGGAGCTTATAGTTTGTTAAGACAGAACAACCTTATCCAATATGTCTTGTCGTAATCATTTTTGTCTTAAAATCATGGAATTTTGAACTTGGTCTCCATTTGTTAGGTTTGTCAATGGAAATCCATAGAAAGTATCCACAAACTGAATTAAGTTTAAATAGGCCTTAATTGGGCTTGAAGAAGATCTACTAATTGAACCTACTAAACGTCCAACTTGGACCTCTTGCTCCACACACTTGGCTTGATGGATTTGGGCTAGTCTGAGAGTTGTTTCCCTTTGAATAAAAGCTCCAATAGCCTCTTTGAACTTCTTAAGCCGCCTCCTTGTCATTGGGACTTGGATTTAGAGTGGATCTTGGGGCTTGCTATCCGAGCTTGCATCAAACATATTTTGTAATAGCGGGATTTATTTTGTTAAAGTAAATATGATAAGAAAATAGTGATTAATTACATAATCCTTCATATTTTTAATAAAAAATAATAAATATTACAAAAAAGTGAAAGAAGTATAGAATAATTTAGAATAAATAGAAATGTACATAATACTATATGAAGTTATAAACCAATTAGAGTTATTATAAATATTAAGTAATTTTATAAATTATTTTATAAAATTAGTAAATTAATTTTAAAATAGCATCACTTTATATAAAATTCGTTTCTTGACAAATATTTTATAATACCACAATCTATACTATAAAGTGAAAAAATAAACTATTATACATCACCGTTTTATATAAAAATCATTTCTTGGCATATATTTTGTAATATTAGGATTTATTTTGTAAAAGTAAATATGATAAGAAAATAGTGATTAATTACATAATCTTCTTATTTTTGCTAAAAAAGAATGAATATTACAAAAAAGTGAAAAAAGTGTAGAATATTTTGTAATAAAGAGAAATGTACATAATATTATATGAAATTATAAAACAATTAAATTTATAATAATTATTAAGTAATTTTATAGATTATTTTATAAAATCAGTAAATCAATTTTATAATATCATCAATTTACATAAAAATCGTGTCTTGACAATATCATAATCTATTTTATAATAAAGTGAAAAAAATCAACTATTATACATCACAACTTTACATTAAAATCATTTCTTGGCACATATTTTGGAAGATCTATTTTGTAATACCAATATATTAATAAATAAATAAAATAATAAATATATAATTTTTATATTAATAATATGATAGTAGTCTAATAATATATATAGTATTATTATTAATATAATAATGTATACCAATATAATAATATAGTAATATAGTAATATGATATATGATAAGAATAATATCATATTATATATAAAATTAAAATAAATAACATTAAAAAATAAAATAAAAGAATCTATAGAAGAAATATTTAAATATGTAAATGAACTTAAATATACACTTTTATAATGTTCAAACTTGGGCAAACTATTGATCTATTAGCTATATTGTATGCATTCAATATTTCCTTACAATGGAATACAATGAGATATATTGAGTCCAATCTCAAAGTATAAAAGACATGAAGGACCTAAAATCTATTAAATTTTTTAAAAAAATATTAGCAAGTGTAAATTTTATATTGAAATATTTCCACAATATTTGTTATATACCAATAATAATTAATTTTATTGAATCTAAGTAGTATTGAAGTAGTATCGCAATCTAAGTAGTATTGCCTTGCTTTTAATAAAAACCACTTTTTTTTTTTAATTAATTTATCACTTTAGCCCCAATTTTATTATACTTTTAAACTCAAGTTATTTTAACTTCACATAGCTTGAAGTCACTCTAACAAGCACCAACACAGCTTGAAGTCACTCTAACAAGCACCATTTAGAAAAGAGTGAAAGAGAATAGTAGAACACATATAAAAAAAGATCAATGAGATGAATGTGGTATTGCTTCAAAGGAATGAACATTAGTCGGAGGCAAAAATTTGAAATCCATCTCAAATTGATCATCCCAGCAAAGGTTAAAAAAAAAAAAAAAAAATCAACTAGCGGAAGCTAAAGTAGTGGTCTGTAGATAACAATAGGACTCTTCACACTATGCTTGTTATCGTATCCCATTTGGCATGGGACCACCCTTCACTATGACCTTGAAATTTTGCTTTTGGTGCAATGTTGTGAATGTCAAAGTTTCTGGTACAACTTTGATCGAAACACGCTTCGGAGCTGTCACAATTGCTCTATACACTGAATGGCCATTCCCTACATGAGTCACGCGTCGATAGAAGACTGCTGAAATACTAGAGCTCAAGGATTTCAGTTGCATGTACATTGCAGGGTAGTTGAGGTCATCAGTTCCTTGTGCAGGTCTGAACTTGGAGCAATCATACTTTTTCTTTCCACCAATTAAGAGACCAATGGTTGTGCTATTATAACTTTCCTTGCATAGGAAACTAAGGTAGGAACTTAAAGAAACATCATAGACAAGCCCAGGATGCACTGCCTTAGTTGGGTTTATTTGGCCTGATCCGGAACCCAAATCTGAATTGATATCTTTGATCTTCATAGGCGTCGCTGCAGCAAGAGTCATATTCATTAAAGGTTAGTTCACTAGCAAACTTTTATTATTATTTTTTTTCAATGAGTGAAAATGGGTTTGGTAGATTGTCATCACCAATAGTCATCAAAGCAGACTTGATTGCAGCTGGCGACCAATCTGGGTGGAAGCTTTTGGCATAAGCAGCAGCTGCAGATGCATGTGGGCATGACATAGATGTTCCTGATATAATATTGAACGGGGCATATCTTTTGTCAGATGGATCTCCTGTTACTGAAGTCAATTTTGAGTATGCAAATAATATGTCGAGTCCTGGTGCAGCAAGATCAGGCTGGTCCAATACAAACTTTTAGCACATCTTGTTTGAGAGTGCTGTTATTGAGTAGGATGGGAACCTGCTTTTGTATGGTACATATACTTTGACTAACCTTGAGAATGTTGAAGGCGATTGATTGAGGTCCTCTTGATGAAAAAGATGCTAAAGCAGGTGAACTAATTCTAACAGTTCTTGTCTTGTAAATAACAGCTATAGGATTCCTGCAATCCTAGTCATATAGTTTAATAACTGCAAATAAAAGATGCATATTTTGAGGATAATGTGATTATGTGTAAACTAAAGTAGAGCAAACTTGGTTTTATTAAAATGTAAAGATCAATTTTGTAGCCCTCCTTGACGCTCACACAGGCAGCTGGTATTAAACTGGTGAAAGCTGTGTCTCCTTGATAATCACTAGAAGTGATTACGCCAACTCCCTTTAGCGGCTTAATGATATAATCTTCGCCGCTGTTCCCAAGGCGGTACACAATTTTTCCCTTCACATTTTCCATGCTTAAGTGTCCATAATCACAAGCACTATCCTACCGTTGTGTGTAAGATTCAATTAGTAACTCATAGGAAAATTTTTTACTTCATACTGGTGATTGAATAACATTGATATAACTATATGTACTGAAGTGTAGCATACCTGATATTTCCGTAGTAATCTCCAGTGACATTAGCTGCATGAGCTCCATTGATGAAAGGGTACATCGCCTTCTTTGGTGAAAATGTGTTGATCGAAATTCCCTGCAAACCAAAAAATCAAAATTTTACATTTAATACTACTGGAACTATTCTGGGATCATCATAAAGTTAGATATCCTAAAACTAGATACACCATAAATCTTTGTCTTCAATTTTTTTGGTACGTGAGAAATTCTTAAAGAGGAAAGGCTTGATCAAACAAACACTAGTATAATGTCAACAAAAAAAGTCTGTACACTAGGAAACAACTTACAGCTGCTTTCATGCCATTGCCGATCTTAATTGCAGTCTTGAACTGTCTATCAATGCTTGAAGCAACAACGGTCATGATCCATGGTGCAACATTCTCGACAGTTGTTGGAGAAGGCCCATCATTCCCTGCTGAACATGAAATCAAAATGCCCTTATTCATGGCATGAAATGATCCAACAGCAATGGGGTCCTCAAAATACTCCCTGGAGTTCCCTCCTATTGAAACTGATATTATGTCCACTCCATCAGCAATAGCATCATCAAAAGCAGCTAATATGTCCATGTCTGTACACCCGCCTCCCCAGCAAAATTTGTACATGGTAATTCGGGCCGATGTTACGCCACCACGAGCAGTTCCATTAGCTATGCCATATAAGCTTGCACCTTTGACAGCAACACCAGCAACAGTGGAGGAAGTGTGGGTGCCATGGCCATCATCATCGGCAGGACTTTGGTCTTCGTGGTCGCCAGGATCCGCGTTGTCCAAGTTGTAGTATTTTGCGCCGATTACCTTGCTGCCCATTTTAAAAAGTAGGCACCGGTACATGCAATCTTATTGAAAAGAAAAAAAAAAAAAAAGAAAGTAGATATTAGATCTGTGCATATATACTTGTTGCAGCCAGTGAAGTTGGATCCAGTGATACACTTACCCTTCCATTTTGCTGGGGCAGGCCCATAACCTTTTATCATTGAAGCTTGGAGAATCCACTTATATTCCTGAAATGAAAGAAAAAAAATGTTCTTCTCTTTATTCTACCCATTTATTTACTATAACCATTTTATTAGAAGACAGTTTAATTTCTTAACCTGTATCGAGCATACCAACTATGATGCTGCTCTCAAATTTGGGTTCTCTCTGTATCGTTTCTGTCATTCCTAGAAAATCCAATGATCTTGTTGTATGAAGTTTGTTTCTAGTGTTTGCAAATACTGACACCACACTCTCTTCCTCTGCATGTGTATCCAATTATTATAAACAAGGTCAAAGCTATTCCATAATTTAAATAAGATAAAAGCTCCAAAAGTACTATTAGGTCAAAAAATAAATTAAATTAGAGTACAATACTTTAATTTGCATACACACGTACCTAATAGCCTTTCTACTTCGTGGGGTAACAGTCTAGCTGCAAACCCATTGAAGCTCTTCCCATAGCTATATATTTTGGATTCTCTCGCTATAGACTCGCTGTGACAAGCAAATATAGTATTAACAATACATCCAATTCAAATATTTTGCTATGTGAAACAAATATGTTGTATTGAAAGGATGATAAAAGATAATGGTCAATACTCTCCGATTGCTGCCGCAAGCAATTTATAGCTGCCGTCGATGACTGAAATTCCAGCTGATTCAGGCACGTGTCCAATGCAGACGATGAATGGCTGATGTTCATTACAAAATTACGTAAAGTCAATGAATGTTCCAATGGTAAGATTAATATAAAGTTAGAGAGACAAATGAGTTTATCACTGAAGTCACTTCCGGTCCTAAGAGCTTTTCCATCGAAAACTCACTAAAAATAGGGATTGGTATATCTCTTGTTGTGCAATTTCCAAGTCAGATCCATTCTGAAGCTAATTTTGTGCTTTCTGCCATTTGGTTTGTTATGCGTTAATAAAATTGACAGAAAAATAACATGACTATTAGACACATTGTCCACGAAGTGTATATAACTTAAACATTGTGGTAATAATATTATGTTAAATATTTTCTATATTTTTATCATATCAATTTTTATATCTATGCCATTTACTTTCTATAAGAGCCTAATAGTATTGAAATATCAAACACAAAGTTGATAGTAATAATATCATATGTTATGCGATTATATATAGTATATAATGAATATAAAATTTAATTGAAAAAATATAAAAAATAAGGAGCATATAATGAAATTTTGTACAAAATTTAAGAGAAAAGAAATCAAATGTGATCTTAATAGCAACACATAATTAATATCACTCCTCGCATCACTACACATTTTCCAAAAAATCTATTAATTCTTTATGTGTAGAGTTCTTTAATAATTTTCTATCTTTTTCTGATGTTACCCAAGAAATGACACCTAAATATGTTGCCTATGTATGGATACTAAATCAATGTACCTTTGTTTCATTTTTCACTGTACGATGAACCAATGAAGCAACTAGATAGAGATTGAAGAGCAGCAATAGTAGATTTTGTGGAATTTCCATGTTCTCTTGTTTTTCTATTTCATTGACATGTGAAGTGAAAGCATCCATTTGCATAGAAAAAGCGATTCATTAGTATGAGTTTTTCGGTCACTCTTAATGCGTAAATTATGCCAATATTATACAATTTGAGTGGGGACAAATAAGAGTAGTTCATAAATTCTCTTAAGACTGAGAATTAGGTGGCTTTGTTTTTGGATCGTTAATTCTTTATGGAGTGACTATCTGTTCCAACTTTGTGAGGAAGAGTTGAATGAAGACAACAGACCTGTTCACTTCCTAATGCAACTGTCGCTATAAAGTGGGAGAATTTTATTTGCAAGGAAGTATACTGTAACTGCTATTGGACACGTATGATTCTTCATAATCAATTAGTACTCTTACCGACTCTTTTGCTCTTTTTTATCAAAACAAAAAAAAAAAATGATTAAAAAATGTTTTAAATTATTGTTGCTTTTTTTTTTTAAAACAAAATTTATAAGTATCTATACCAAAAACATATAAATAAAACAAATAAGGCAGATTTACCATGAACAGACATTATAATATGGCCAACTTTTATGCCATGATTTTTTTTTTTTGGTCAATATCATATAAAGTCTACTTACATCCAGAAAATAATTAGCAAGGAAACAGGGAGAATATGTATAAATTTTTTTAAGGAAAGGGAACAACGTTTATAATAGAGGAGGCTTGGTTAAATGGGAAGAAGTTTGCGTTCCCAAAAGAGAACGGAGGTTAGGGTCAAAGATCTCAAAGCTTGGAATAAAGCCTTTTTTATTAAGGTTTTATGGGACCTATTAATAGAGACTTTTTTTTTTGTGAGAAAGAATAGAGAAATCTTTTTTTATGGGTTGTATGGATTGCTAAGATCAAAGTAAAAAGTTTCAGCTTTTTGGGGCCTTCTAAATCCTCATGATGGAGTTAGATGTGATTTGAACTTTTTTAAAACAAGGGTTGAGGTCAAGCAACACATATGCTACAAAATAGGTAACAGAAAAAATTTATATTTTTGGACTGATTTTTGATTGGAAGGCCAGTCCATTATAGAGAAATTTTCATCTTATATTAGAGGATATTGATATTCTTAAATGAACCAGAGGTACTAAAAAGAGTTGGAAACTAGCTAATCCTTGAAATAAAGCAACATATCAAGTTTGGGATCATCTTCCTTGTTCCTGCAAAATTGTAAACACTCAAAATGATCTAATTAATTGGAAGCCTACCATGTCAAGCCATTTTACTATTGCTAGTGCCTAGTTTGTATGGAGAAAACATGATACTATGGTGTATTGGAGGAATATGCTATGGGTTGTATTGAACCTTAAAGTTCTAATTCTTGTTTTGATAGTGACAAATATTGGTTAAGCTTGATAATTATTGTGCAAATGTTTCATATGTTAAACTGAGGTCCCTCAATTCCATTGCAATTCAAATTCAAAAGAAATTTAAAAATGTTATTCACTTCAAAACTTGCAAATGCTCAAAAAGAAGTGAAAAGGGCCTCATCTAGCTTAAATTTTTAAGTATTCAAGAGGCCAAAGAAGTTGCAAGTATGATCTAGAAGAAAATTTGAAGAAAAGATTGAATAACTAGTTCAACAACTATTGAATTCCTCTTAATGCCTATGGAGATTGACAAAAACCTTAGAAAATGAAAAATGGCCTACTAAAAAAGTCATTAGGAAGTACCCTACCTAATCTACTTGAATGAGCAAATGAATTCAATAACTATGGAAATTGCCAATGACCACTAAACTAACCAATGACTGTTGACATGGAAGAAAGACCTACTGAGCAATTTTTATGATCAAGGGAGTTAGCGTACACATGTTGACATTTAGCAATGACATATTAAAAAACCCTTATAGAGAAAGCTATAGAGACTATGGCACAAGGATCAACTTCAATGCCTATTGAAAATAAATAATGCATGTTAAAGAGCAAACAACAACCATTGATAAAGCTAATGACCATTGAAAAATAAGTCCATTGATAGCTCTAACAACCTATTGAAAAAGCATGGTGAAGTCGTTTGGTGTCTCGACCCGCCTCTAAGTCATTTCGACGCAAGGTGTTTAGGAGGCCTAAGGTCACCTAAACAACTAGCAAGCTTGATAAATTGTAACTATTTCATGAAATCATTCATCTTAATTATATAAATCACCTATAACTATGAAGAGTCAATCATAAGTCTATATCCATTTCATATACATGAACATCATAATTACATATTACATAAATTCTATAACTTATTTTTTTATATAAGGGGTATTCTCCTATAAAATACAAGTACAAACCTACTAATTAGTGCAGTTTACAAGAAATATATACATATATACAAACTTTAATATAACATACTTTCATAATATATGCATCCTCAATAAGACTCAAAGCATATGTAAGATAGCCCTCATCTTGAACCTCCTATATAGAACTTGTAACAGTCAACTAGTTAGGGTGATCCTTTCACATAATGAATAGATAAGCCCATACCCTTTTAAGCTAAAATATCATACATCAACTATTATACATATATAACTAATCAATGTTGGTCATTAAATATTTTCCATTCATATGAACATTATTGTCCTTTAGTGCCTTAAAAAGGGGTTGAATAAGATAATGACAAGTCATTAAAAATAAGAACTGAGTGCAAAAATGTATGAAGAATCAAGATATAAGATTTATAGAGGTTTATCTTAACTTATCTACGTCATCTTCTTTAGTATTCCCACTAGAGCCTTCATTATCCAGATAGCTTAAGGTGCTATCAACAACCTTAACAATAGTAGTTCTTGCGCACTACCAAGCCGTTACAGGTAGACCTACTGTAGCTACTAAAATATTATCCCAAAGTAGTTTCTAGGTACTACCTTAAATCTTTCACAAATTATTGTTTTTAAGATCTCCTAATTAAGGATTTCCTCAAACAAAATACAACTTTATGGATGAGGATAACTCTCTTACTCAAACAATAAGACACTTTAAAGTACACTCATAAAGTATACTTGATCTTGTTGAGAGCATTGAGAGAATATCTAGAAAGCTTGTTCTTCAAAATTTGTTTTGAAGATAACTTTTACAAGCTTTAAACAATGAATTTCTCTTGATTATTAGTTCACTCTTGGTTCACCCTTTTGATTTGAAAAAGCTTTCACACTAGAATACTTAGAAAAGTTTTTTTTTTAATTTCTATTGAGAATGGGTCCTTTTATAGGTTGAAACAAAGAACTAGCCATTAGAAAAAAAAGCTGTCACTTTATATTATAATTGTAGACCAACAATGCCCATTGAAAATTCTCCATGCCTATTTTTGAGTCATCAATCATCATTGAATTCACACAAATAGGTGATTGTCAAGCAAAATACAACTTCAACAATCATTTGTTCTAATGAAATGCCCGTTAGAACTAGCTATTAGAGAGAAGTTTATCTCAATGCTCCTCCTTTGACTTTCTCATATGTTTATTCAACTATCTTCAACGACTGTTGGATATTCTCAACACCTATTAGAATGTCAATGCCTATTGAAGTATGAATAATGCCCATTGCAGATTTCCAAAAAGATGAGAACTTTATGCTCTATTTTCTAAAACTTTGCAATATTGCTTTAATGGCTGTTGGAGGAATCTCAATGCCCATTGGCAGCACCTTCAATACCTGTTGAGATACGGATGCCCCTCGTTGAGGGGTCAAGAGCTTATAGCTTGAACTATAGGAGTTGTTCAATGCATGCTGGCTATCTTCAATGCTTATTGCATATTTAAGTGTACCTCGTTAGAGGGTCCAAAAACTTTAATTCAATTTAAGGAGCTTTTCTAATGCTTTTGGTGAATCTTAAATGACCGTTTTGAGGACTTGAGAGTTTAACTCAATCAAAGTCACTTAGTCTAACACTTATTGCTAAAGTACCACACTTATTGAGTGCAAAAACAGTGGTCATTATGAAATCCCAATGGGAATTTGGAGGACCAAAGAACACAACTATGACTAAGCAGTTATCTAATGTCTGTTTTAGAATAGGGCAACGCCTGTTAAGAAGTTGAAAAGGTTTTACTTATGTTAGAATGTTGCTCTAATGCCTGTTGAAGGCTTTCAATAACCGTTAAACTATCAAGCTTGATTTGCTTTGACCTTTACACTCAAATACTTAGAGCTTTCAATTATAATTTCTTCTCTAATCAACCTAGTCCAAGGAATTGATATATTTGTAAGAATTAATGCAAATAATTTAGACAAAGGTCAACCCTTTTGACTTGTTTGTAATCATCAAAACAAGGCTTGGAACCTAAAGGTTCAATATTCTTCCCCTTTTTGATGATAACAAACAATCTATCAAATTCAACAAACTAACAGAATAGATGTACGTTATATAAAGTGATCAATTCATAACCAATTCATAACTTCCCCTTATCCTATTAAGGTTATGTAGAAGCTTGCCATGTTCCTCTGCCATGTTCTTTTTAAAATCTCCCCTTAAGGTATGCTTAATTTTTCATATATTGAACTTCCTAATTAACTTAGGTTTTTCTCCCTCTTTGTCACTATAAAAATATATATATTAAAGGAATAATAAAGCATCTATAAAGAAAAGAGAATATAGATACAATTAATTTTTTTTATAGCAAAGGAAATGTTATCCATACATCAACTATTTTTGATAAAAAGACAAAACAAAAATGCAAAAAAAACTATGCAGATGCATCATGAGGAAATAAGGTTTTAAAGAGTGGATGGATTTTGCCTCTAAGGATTCTAAGGTTTGTTCTTGTTCCTTAGGCTTTGCTGACAATGCAGGCTCCTTAACAGCTAAAGGAAGATCTTGTTCCTTAGTGAGCTCTTTGGTTTCTCTTTAGCCTTAGATTTAGCTGGCAGTGTAGATTCCATAGGATCTTATGAAGGAGAATCATGGTCAACTGGACTGCCACATTAGAGATTTAATCCTTCCACAATCCAATCAATTGTTTCATTAATATCCTTAACGTAATAATGAAGGTGATGTATTTCCTATCAAGAGTAGTGATAGAGGTTTCAATCTGCTTAACAATAGTAGTAAGTGCTTTTATCTGCTCAAACACCTTTTGCTCAAATAAAGAGGGAGATGGAGCAGATGTAGTAGATGCACTACCAATCCTTTTACTGCTGTAACCCTTGCCTTAACAGCTTCATGTAACATCCCTATCCACATTCATTGGCATTATCACATGAACATATTCATTGCATAAATGATTAGAAATCCCATATGAACATATGCGTTGGGTAAATGATCATTTAGACATGTGAATTGGATAAGCATGATGATGACACATGCACTATTGCATTTGAGACACTTGAACATATATGTAATGTTTGTATAGTTGCATGGCAAATTGTTTTATATTGTGTGCATGTTATAACATCATGAATAATGGTGTTATAGAGCTTATTTAAAAGTATAAGGAGCATCTAGGGATTAGGAGATGGATGAAGGTGTTTAAAAGTGAAAAAGAGGGACTAAAAGAGGAAAGTAAACTTTAAATTAATAGGAATGCAACACTAGGATTATATCTTGTTACAATAGGTTTACAAGTGGAATTTTTGATCCTTTAGGATTAGAATAGAGAGTTTAGACATAAGGTAAAACAGAAAAAAGAGAAAGCTAATGAAGAATGAAAGGAAGGAAGGAAGAAGAAGAAGAAGAAGAAGAAAATGGAGAGGGAGAAGAGTGAGCTGCCTAAGAAGAAATCCTAGGTTTTCTGGTTTTGGGAAAATAGGTAAGCTAATTTACCTTATTCTCACATGAAATTAACCCTTCATGACATGTTAATCATGCATGGTTAGTGAGAATTATGAAGTATTTAAGGTAAAACTCTTGGATGGAAGTTGTAATTCAAGAGAATAAGAGTTGATTGTGTTAGTTTTATTGTTAGAGCAGAATTTTGTATCCATAATTTCATAACCTTAGAAGAGGAATTAGGGAAAGTTAAAAATATAAAAGTTGTAGCTTTATGCCCCATATAAATGCATATGAAACATTTTTGCTCGATTTTATATGTGTGAGGAGATATGGCTCCTTCATTAGGGCTGGTTCACAACCAACCAAAATCACCTCAGTCTTTCTATTTTCTTATATTTTGATGACCTTATGTTCGAATTTAGACAAAGTGAAAAACATGAAATTTGTTAGGTTATATCCCTTACAAATACTTGTAAAACAATTTTGATTGATTTATTGTGTGAAAAAAGAGATATGGCTCATTGATTGTGACTGACCCTGTACCCAGATGAAACCTCGCCTATCTTTTAATTATGTTTTCCAAGAATTTGATACCATAGATTCAAAATTTGGTGATATGTGAGACTTGAAATTTTTATATTTATGTATGATCTACATGACTGTAAAAATATTTTTTTTTTCCAAATTTAGCATGGTTATTAAGATATTGCCCCTTCATCATGACTGATTGTCACCGTGTTGAAAACCTGGTCACCTTGAGATTGGTCATTTATTTTGGTGACTTTATAGACTAAATTAGAAAATGAATAAAATATCAAAAATGTTTCTTTATGTATTTTTTAACTTTTGGTAGATCATTTTGCAATTGGATTTGTGAAATTTAAGATATACCCAAGAATGTAAGACTTACTCAGACTGAGATGACATTGAAACAGGGCAAAATTTAAAAATTCACCACATTTCTTGTATGTCTTATATTGTCCTGAAATTTGAGTATGTTATATCATTATGTGCCTAGTTTATTTTAAAAGAATAATGAAGTCATTTGGATAAGTATATATAGAACTATTGCTGTGAGAGAGTAGCAAGCTCAGGCTGCCATATAAGAAAAATATGCATAAACATTCGGTCCATTTGCATGAATCATGCCATAGTTGCATACCAAGCATTCACAATAATTTTGACATACTTATAACCATGTAAGTATCCAATTTTAGATCTCAACACTTTGAGGAAGCACTAAAGAGAGAAACAAACCTACCATAAAGGTTGGTCACATTGAAAGGTGAGTACAAACCATAATTAGATTCTAATATGTATATGTGATAATTTTATGATATGATTATGTTCTATTACATGTATGTGATTGAATTGTTACATTTTACATGTGGATGCAAGTCAAGTGAGAATCATATGCTCTTAATAATTACTTGGTATACCATTGTGAATGAACACTTGCATATGGACCTAAAAGGATGTTAAGATTGACTTGTCAAACACTTACAAATCACTTGGAAAATGGACTAATATATCCTATTGGCAAATGTTATTGATCAAATGATTCACTTGTTATATGCTGACTAGCAAAATCAAATGTCACTTGAATAAGATAAATTCCCAAGATTAGTGTTTGCCTTATAAGGTCATGACAAAAATCAATCTATTACACTTACTCTTGCATAGTCTATTGTTATACTTGTAATGTATCCTGATAATATTTGATTGTTGGTTGTGCCATAAGAATATGATTATTATTTTTATTCATTGAGTTGTGACTAACCAAATTACAATTACATTTTTCAGATACTGAAGCATAGCGTTTGGATACTTTGGTGAATAAAGTTTTTCTTAGAGACTCATGGACCACAGGTCATCGACTGAATTTCAACTCTATCTTTCCTTGTGTCATGTACATACATCTAGATAGGAACCAATTTATAGTCACTAGCCTTGAACATTAGTTAACATATATGTACATTAAATACATGTTAGATTGTATGTGTATGATGAATAAACCCTTATGTATATGTATTTTCATACATGAATGCCATGATTTGTAAATGAAAATGGTCATTACACTTCATCTACATTTTCATTGTCTTCTTCTTCTTCTTATGGAATCTTACCTTCCTCAAGCACCCTCTTGATTAGCCTACTATCAAGCTTTTATAAGATACCCATGCTCAGAAGCATTTTTGCATAAATAGGTTTATTGTCTGGCAGCTTCTCTAATACCATATCTTTTTCTTCAAGCTCTTCCTTAATTGGAGGGAGTGCCTTCACAAATTTTACAATCTTTATGATGTAGTGAGCCATCACAAAGGCATTTGGCTTGTTGATTATCCCATCTTTTCTCTGCATCAAAAGCAAGGGAGTGTTTACCTTTTGCTTTTTCTTTATGCACTAAAGGTAAAATAAATCTGTTATAGGTGCAATTTTCATTTGATTGGCCCCTTCCATTGATGTTCCAAGAAAAGAATCTGTGTGCAATCTTGATGGCTTGGCTCTTAATTTTTGAAGCCTTACTATTGTTGCTATTATAATTGCTTGTGCTATCAGTTATAGATTTCCAAAACTAATTGATTTTAAGTTTAAGCTCAGTGGGAGGCTCTGTGAGTCCATTATTGGATGCATTAAGGCATTTAGCAACATCATTAGGTATGATTTTGTATTTCTTCCCAGAAAGCTGAATTTGATGATGCCTTTTTGATCATAGATTTCTCAATCCTGCCTAATACTTTCAGGGTTGTTAAGAACTCTACTATCAGCTCCAGATAAGAAGGTTCCATGAGATGGCAAAATAAATCCCACTATATCCCTATCATTAGTTCCTTAATTTGCTTTGCTAAGCCATACCTCTACAAATCATTCCACTCAAAAAACTTTCCACCAGTAAGCTATCATTTCCACAAATTTTATGCCAAATGTTTCTCATTATATTTGAGAAAGAATTTTTGGGTTAGAGAAACAATTACAGGTTTGGGGCTCGATTTTAGGATGCGCTCTATTTAAGTGGCCTTTCCTTTCCCCTTTAACTCTTAGCTAATTTTAGGTTTCTTTTTCTACTATAATTCTAGGGTTGAAGTTTTTGCAACTCATTTCTTTTATTGAGCTATCATTAAAGCCATATTTTCTTTAGTTTCAAAGCTTGAGGTGAAGGAAGGTTGGAAGTTCTTTTTAATAGGTTACTTATCTCTTTTAGTGGAATATGGTTTGGCTGCCATTGATTGAGTGATGAAGTGAATGACGTAATAAAATATGCAAAAGTTTGTAACAAAAATTGAGAGAGGAGAGAGGGAATAAAAAGTAAATAAAGCAGAAAGTAAAATGATTTTAGGGTTTGAAGGTTTAAGTACAAGTTTAACATGCTCCCATTTTTAAAAAATATGACCATTAGGAGTGTTCAATGATTGTTGTGGGTTAGGCAACAACTGTTGGACATGACCGTTAGCTTGCTCTAACAAGTTCTTCAGCTGATGATGGTGGATGATTTACAGTGACCATTAGGCGATGAATAACCATAATTGGAGATTCACAATGATCGTGAAGACCAACAAAAGCAAATAGTAAAACTTACATGTAGCGCAATGGTTGTTGTGTGATTCATAATTGCTGTTGGCCATGTTTTGAAACAATACTTAGTTAAAAAAAAAGTTTTAAAACTAAGTTGATGAATGTTATTAATCAAATTCAATGATATAGTCATGATTTAATTAACATATGGACAATTTAATGAACAAAAAACATAATTGAAATCTTTAGATATTGAAGCTAAAAACTTCAAAGTGATTAAATAACGTCACAAAATAAACCTGCTTGAAGTTATACCAAAGTACTTCCATCAATCATACCAAGCTCACTTTTGATGAATTGTATCCTTTCATTGCAAATAGGTTTAGTGAAAATATCTACCAATTGATGGTTAGTACTAACAAATTCTAACATAATATCTCTATTATTCACATGATCCCTAAGAAAGTGATGTCATATATCTATATGCTTACTTCTAAAATGCTGAATAGGATTTTTAGACAAGTTTATGGCAATAGTGTTATCGCACTTAATAGTAACTTGATTTACAACAACATCGTAATCAACAAGTTGTTGTTTCATCTAAAGGATTTAAGCATAATATAGGCCAACTAGTACATACTTAGCTTTAATAGTTGATAAAACAACTGAGTTTTACTTTCTGCTGCTCCAAGACACTAAACATTGACTAAGTAATTGACATATGCCTGAAGTGCTCTTTAAGTCTAAGGTACACCTAATAAAGTCAACATTAGAAAGTGCATTCAATTCAAATCAAGAACTCTTAGGATACCAAAGTCCTAAGTTAGAAGTACAAATAAGATACTTGAGTATGTGTTTCATAGCATGCAAGTGAGAATCTTTAGGATTAGATTGATATCTAGCACATAAGCAAACACTAAACATAATATTAGGTCTAGAGGCTGCGAGATAGAGTAAGCTACTGATCATATGAGTAAGCTACCAATTATATCTCTATACAGCTTTTGGTCTATGTTCTTACCATGTTCATCCATACTTAGCTTAATGTTGGTGTAATAACCAATTTCATTTTACAGAACTCATATTGCTCTGATACCAATAACTGTAATAACCATGTTCATTTACATAACTCATATCTATTCATGTCCATAATCTGTAATGCTACAATCAGTACCTATCAGAGCACTCAACACCGGGATTTGCACGTCTGCCTCGCGTATGCTTGAGCCCTCTCTGATACCAAAACTGTAACATCTAAATTCATTTGTCAAACCAATAACTGTGATACCCATTGTTCTCATTTGTAAATCAGCTTTGATACCACAAATTGTAACGTCACAACGTGGCTACAGCTGGTACCTATCAGAGCACTCAACATCCGATATTTGC